>CM040750.1:38039385-38041885 GCA_022829145.1 Albula goreensis
TTTTTCTTCCAGTTGAGGATGGTTGCAATGAATAAAATAAATAAATAAAATAAGGGAGCATGTATGGACATTTCTGTAGTTTTGATTCTTCCAGACAGGCTTCTGCTTCAGCAAACATTTCTCCAGAGAAGCGTTTGCCTCCTGGAAGTGTTGCTAAGGAAGTGTTGTTAGGGAGATGTTGCAGTGCTCTCAGTGAGGTTAGTGCCCACAGGCTGAGTTTACAATAGAGAAGGCCTCTTCCCCCAAACACGCGGCCGTCAGCCCCAGACAGCGTCCCTGCTCGCCCATCGCCTCCTGGCTGCACCTCATCTGAGTCGTCAAAGAATGGAGAACACGGGACAGCCAGAGGGTACAGCTCCAGCCAGATGAGGACAACAGAACCTGGAGTTCACTTTAAAACAACGTCCTTCTTCCCTTTGGATAGAGGCAGCAGAATTTTGTTTCCTGGTTGGAAATCCTTTCCTTTCTTAACCTGTCTGATTGCTGAAGTGGTCATTATTTCATTAAATTTATAAGAATAAACAAAGTTCAGTACTGTGCTTAGTGTGGGACTCCTGTTTCAATGGCCACTGGGATAATTATGATAGATATGAAATGAGTGATTAGTTTGGTGATTTGATAATAATCAGTTGGCCGGCAGCAGCAGCATGTGTGCAAAGCTGCAGCTCACCTGGGGCTCAGGTGTATATCAGGTTTTACTGCCCCAGGTACGGCCCGACCTTTGTGCACTCAGCTTGACCTTTATCTCCTCCCTCAGACTGTTCAGATGTAGACTGGGCTTCAGGTTTTGGTATGTGTCAGTAGAGATGGTGTGTGTAGCTGTGGTTGTGTAGATCAGGCCTGCAGGTTCATAAGGTGTCAGTAAAGACGGTGTGTGTAGCTGTGGTTGTGTAGATCAGGCCTGCAGGTTCATAAGGTGTCAGTAAAGATGGTGTGTGTAGCTGTGGTTGTGTAGATCAGGCCTGCAGGTTCATAAGGTGTCAGTAGAGACGGTGTGTGTAGCTGTGGTTGTGTAGATCAGGCCTGCAGGTTCTTAAGGTGTGAGTAAAGACGGTGTGTGTAGCTGTGATTGTGTAGATCAGGCCTGCAGGTTCTTAAGGTGTGAGTAAAGACGGTGTGTGTAGCTGTGGTTGTGTAGATCAGGCCTGCAGGTTCTTAAGGTGTAAATAAAGACGGTGTGTGTAGCTGTGGTTGTGTAGATCAGGCCTGCAGGTTCTTAAGGTGTGAGTAAAGATGGTGTGTGTAGCTGTGGTTGTGTAGATCAGGCCTGCAGGTTCATAAGGTGTCAGTAGAGATGGTGTGTGTAGCTGTGGTTGTGTAGATCAGGCCTGCAGGTTCATAAGGTGTCAGTAAAGATGGTGTGTGTAGCTGTGGTTGTGTAGATCAGGCCTGCAGGTTCATAGGGTGTCAGTAGAGATGGTGTGTGTAGCTGTGGTTGTGTAGATCAGGCCTGCAGGTTCTTAAGGTGTGAGTAAAGACGGTGTGTGTAGCTGTGGTTGTGTAGATCAGGCCTGCAGGTTCATAAGGTGTCAGTAAAGATGGTGTGTGTAGCTGTGGTTGTGTAGATCAGGCCTGCAGGTTCATAAGGTGTCAGTAAAGATGGTGTGTGTAGCTGTGGTTGTGTAGATCAGGCCTGCAGGTTCATAAGGTGTCAGTAAAGATGGTGTGTGTAGCTGTGGTTGTGTAGATCAGGCCTGCAGGTTCATAAGGTGTCAGTAGAGATGGTGTGTGTAGCTGTGGTTGTGTAGATCAGGCCTGCAGGTTCATAAGGTGTCAGTAAAGACGGTGTGTGTAGCTGTGGTTGTGTAGATCAGGCCTGCAGGTTCATAAGGTGTCAGTAAAGATGGTGTGTGTAGCTGTGGTTGTGTAGATCAAGCCTGCAGGTTCATAAGGTGTCAGTAAAGACGGTGTGTGTAGCTGTGGTTGTGTAGATCAGGCCTGCAGGTTCATAAGGTGTCAGTAAAGATGGTGTGTGTAGCTGTGGTTGTGTAGATCAGGCCTGCAGGTTCATAAGGTGTCAGTAAAGACAGCGTGTGTAGCTGTGGTTGTGTAGATCAGGCCTGCAGGTTCATAAGGTGTCAGTAAAGACAGTGTGTGTAGCTGTGGTTGTGTAGATCAGGCCTACAGGTTCATAAGGTGTCAGTAAAGACGGTGTGTGTAGCTGTGGTTGTGTAGATCAGGCCTGCAGGTTCATAAGGTGTCAGTAGAGATGGTGTGTGTAGCTGTGGTTGTGTAGATCAGGCCTGCAGGTTCATAAGGTGTCAGTAAAGACGGTGTGTGTAGCTGTGGTTGTGTAGATCAGGCCTGCAGGTTCATAAGGTGTCAGTAGAGATGGTGTGTGTAACTGTGGTTGTGTAGATCAGGCCTGCAGGTTCATAAGGTGTCAGTAGAGATGGTGTGTGTAGCTGTGGTTGTGTAGATCAAGCCTGCAGGTTCATAAGGTGTCAGTAAAGATGGTGTGTGTAGCTGTGGTTGTGTAGATCAGGCCTGCAGGTTCATA
>CM040750.1:38046885-38066885 GCA_022829145.1 Albula goreensis
ACGTGTTTGTGTTTTTTTTTTTTTTTTTTTTTTGTTACAAGCGTTTCTTTGTTGGCCTTCCAATGTCGGTTTTCTGGCTCTTGTCTCCGTCCAAATGCATGTAGGGAGAGGTTTTTTTTTTTTTTTTGCTGTGTTAAATGGGACGTTGTTAAAGGAAAACTGTGCAAGGCATCAATCGATCGGCAATGTTGTGTTATGTGACAGTTTGTGCTACAGTAGAGCTACATGGTCTGGGGTTCACCGTCATTCTCTGTGCGAGACTTCCTTTGATTAAAGCGAGGGGTATCTCAGGACAGACCGGTCGCTGCACACAGCGTGTATATAGCGCATGTCGAGACTGAAAATATTAGTGATGTAATGTTAGCTAGACAGTAGCTACAGTAGTTTCGGACATGAAGCCTTTGTGTAGACTATGAACACGCTTTCCATGATTTTCAGGCTGTGATTGTTCTATTTATTCCCTCATGTTGGATTCTAGCGCTTGCATGCTTTTTGGTGCCCATTAAAGGCCGACATCCGCCTAATATTATGATTAAAATAATTAAAGATGTCAAATATGATCGCTGTCAAGTTGTCCTCAAGAGACACTGAGAATGCAGCCTTTGTCAAATGCGGCTTGCTATATGGGTGAACCTGAGCAAGACGCGTGGATATCTGCCTGACAGGCGGGAAGGTGCTGAGTTACCTGACAGGTTTGTAAGAGGGGCTGGTAATGACTTACTGTGGGACGCAGTAATGAATGCACCAGCATTTACGCACATATGGTCCCGATCATCCGGACAGGCCGAGGATATCGCCAGCAGTGCACATGTTGGACTCCGTAGTGCTGTATTAACGCAGAATACCTTTATCTAAGCAGGAAGGTCAGCTGAGGACTCCGTTTCTCATTTGCAGTGAAGACGTGGGGAATCACCCGGGATTTTTCTCCTCATAAAAAGCGCTCTGTGTCCCTCCCGCCCGTGATAGATATAGCGGTGCTTTCACGAGACGCGCGCGCGCTTTAGGATTAGGGTAAAGCTCAGAGTCGTGCAGTGCCTGTCATTGTGACAAACACAAATCGATAGCTTGCTGAACACTAAACTGTGATCGCAGGGGACATGGGTTGGATTTCAGTTGTGCACACAAGTGTGACTACTGGTGTGGGGATCTTTTCTAGTTCACATTAAATTATCAGGCCGAGTTGTTCCTGCAACATTATCCATGCAGATTGTAAGTGTGCATTTTACACAAAAAAATACATTTTGCTCTGAAAAGATTTGATTCAGATCCTGATTTTGAGTGGCACATATGTTTTTTTTAAAGATTGTACCTGTACATTTACAAATACAGATCTAGAACATACCTCAAAAAGCTGTAATATCAAATAATATGTTATTAATTGTACAGTTTTTTTTTACAGTACAGAGAGCAGTTGCCAGGTTTAGACAGTTGGTACACTGGGCAGATGCCTGGATTGTTTCTCTGGATTAATTTCAGTGAAAAAGGGGTTGCATTGCCATAGTCACACACGTTAGCTTTATTTCAATGAAACTGACAGACACACCCTGGTCCTGGAGAACCACAGGCTCTTTGCTCACCTTCAATTCCACAGCTGGTTCACAGCCAGCAAACCAGGTGAGGCGAGCTCACTGTGAAATCAGCTGCTTTAATAGGTCAGTTGAGAGCTGAGTAAGAGGGGAGACCAGCGGGCCGCCCCTGCATGAGTAAGAGGGGAGACCAGCGGGCCGCCCCTGCATGAGTAAGAGGGGAGACCAGCGGGCCACCCCTGCATGAGTAAGAGAGGAGACCAGCGGGCCGCCCCTGCATGAGAAAGAGAGGAGACCAGCGGGCCGCCCCTGCATGAGTAAGAGGGGAGACCAGCGGGCCACCCCTGCAGCCCCACAGGGCTGGGGCTGAGAGGGTGGACAGAGGGGGACTGACATGGCATGTTGATGTGTAGCTTTTACAGTTTTACAGTCTGTGCGTATCCAGCATTAAACATTTAAACCCAAGGCCCTCCGTTTTAGCGTCCAACACGCTAATCACTACTCTGCCCCAATATCGGATTCCAGGCCATTAGTTCCCTGATTTGAGTCTGTGTGTGTGAGGTGGTGTAGTGGAGGGACGTGGGGTATCGTGTTGCTCCATTGTTCCCGGCTCTGTTAGCGTTTGTAAAAAGCTGCCAGTTTTTGGGGTTGTCCTTTGTGAAGCACGGCCTCTCCTCTGGCACGGGTTTGATTATGAGGTTTCATATGGCGGTGTGGTGAGGGGCCTGTTCAGTGACGGACTGTGAAACAGGCGTCTGCGGGAATTCTGCGTCCCCAGAGTCCCGGTGGGGCCGCGTGGGTCACTCTGTGCAGTTACCGCCATCAGGATCCATTTCACAACCTGCTATATGCTGCTCTGCTGATAGGGGCTGCAGAGTGCATTGTGGGAGAATTGGTGAACGTTTTCTTTCGGTCTCTGCTTTTGTCCCACTGCAGTCTCAAATGGCAGGCTCGGGCCTCTCCAACAGTTTCACCTACAGATGCTCAGCCTGAATAGGGCTGAAAATGAGAGTAGTCTGTTGGGGGGGGGGGCAGGACCTCCCCTAGGGCATGGAGGAACCCCCCCCTTCACCTTTGGTGTTGCGTGTTGATGTGGGTGAATTTGTAATTTACACACATCCAGAGCAGCAAGATAACTGTATCCAGTCTTAGTGGGTCAAACCTGATGTTGGTCAAATCATGAAAGCAACAATGACAGCAAGCAAATCGTGTGCAGAAATACCCATCACGTTGCCTGCAAACAGGATTTTTTAGGAGACCTTCTTTTAAGGGATTTTGTGTGGCTTTGACAAGCTGCTTCAGTTTGGAGACCCACCTAAGTGTGATAGTGATGAGAATCTGACTGCTGCTTTATTAGAAAAGAATAACCCTGAAGTTGGATGGAGCTGGGCCGTAATGGAGACAGCAGACATTGATAAGTCAGGTTATCTCTTTGCTTCAAGAACCGCAGTTCTCTGCAAAGACCCTCACACTTTTGAAACGAAACCAATGTTTTCTGACCAACTGAATTATCTCAGTGGTATCTCAGGTTAGAACTCAATGGGGTGGCAAAATGCCTCCGCTAACTGCCCTCTGAGGATCCGCCCAATCCCTGTTCTTCCCTCTGAGGATCCGCCCAATCCCTGAGCCGGCCTCTGAGGATCCGCCCAATCCTTCAGCTGCCCTCTGAGGATCCGCCCAATCCCTGAGCCGGCCTCTGAGGATCCGCCCAATCCCTGAGCCGGGCTCTGAGGATCCGCCCAATCCCTGAGCCGGCCTCTGAGGATCCGCCCAATCCCTGTTCTTCCCTCTGAGGATCCGCCCAATCCCTGTTCTTCCCTCTGAGGATCCGCCCAATCCCTGAGCCGGCCTCTGAGGATCCGCCCAATCCCTGAGCCAGCCTCTAAGGATCCGCCCAATCCCTGAGCCGGCCTCTGAGGATCTGCCCAATCCCTGAGCCGGCCTCTGAGGATCCACCCAATCCCTGAGCCGGCCTCTGAGGATCTGCCCAATTCCTGAGCCAGCCTCTGAGGATCCACCCAATCCCTGAGCCGGCCTCTGAGGATCCACCCAATCCCTGAGCCGGCCTCTGAGGATCCCTGAGCCGGCCTCTGAGGATCCACCCAATCCCTGAGCCGGCCTCTGAGGATCTGCCCAATTCCTGAGCCAGCCTCTGAGGATCCACCCAATCCCTGAGCCAGCCTCTGAGGATCCGCCCAATCCCTGAGCCGGCCTCTGAGGATCCGCCCAATCCCTGTTCTGCCCTCTGAGGATCCGATCCCCAATCGGGCCTGTTCCTGCCCCTCTGAGGATCCGCCCAATCCCTGTTCTGCCCTCTGAGGATCCGCCCCAATCCCTGAGCCGGCCTCTGAGGATCCGCCCAATCCCTGAGCTGGCCTCTGAGGATCCCTGAGCCGGCCTCTGAATCTCCCTGAACTCGGCCTCTGAGGTTCCGCCCAATCCCTGAGCTGGCCTCTGAGAATCCGCCCAATCCCTGAGCCGGCCTCTGAGAATCCGCCCAATCCCTGAGCCGGCCTCTGAGGATCCGCCCAATCCCAGAGCCGGCCTCTGAGGATCCACCCAATCCCTGAGCCGGCCTCTGAGGATCCACCCAATCCCTGAGCCGGCCTCTGAGGTTCCACCCAATCCCTGAGCCGGCCTCTGAGAATCCGCCCAATCCCTGAACCGGCCTCTGAGGATCCGCCCAATCCCTGAACCGGCCTCTGAGAATCCGCCCAATCCCTGAGCCGGCCTCTGAGGATCCACCCAATCCCTGAGCCGGCCTCTGAGGATCCACCCAATCCCTGAGCCGGCCTGTCCCTGCTGTGGCCATCAGCCAGCGCTACTAGGGAGTCTGGAGATCGGAGCATCAGGCCCTTAAGAGAACGCATTCTGCCCATCCACCCAGCTCTCAGCTGAACCTCTGGCAAAAAAAAACAAACACTGGGGAAAAAAGAAGAAAGATGGAGAGAATGGATTGCTGGGAGAGCGTAATTGGTCCTGGTTAAGACAGGGATTTGTGGAGTTAAGCAGCAGAGAGCCGCTGTGTATCGACAGCCTGGGAACTCAAACCCAAAGCGGCTGTCTCCCGTGACAGCCTGGGAACTCAAACCTTTAGAGCACCAGCAGGCTGTCTCCCTGTGTGACTGGAGGAAAGATGACTGTCTCCTTCTCTCTCTCTTTCTTTCTCTCTCTCTGCTGTCCTTTGTATCTCTCCCTCCTGTCCCCCTGTGCTCCAGAGATCTCCTCTCGGTGGCTCAGTAGGTAGTCAGGCTGGGGGTGAGTGATGTTCTGATTGTGATATCAGTAGGAGAGGAGAGAAGAGGAGTATATGTATGCACAACAAACACCCACACACATACATGCTCACACACACACTCACACACACACGCTCACACACGCTCTCACACACACACACACACTCACACACACGCTCACATACTCACACCCCACACACACACTCACTCACTCACACACATACACACACACTCACACACACACACATACACACACGCTCACAAACACACACACACACACACACTCATACGCACACGCTCACACACACACACACACATACACACACACACACACACGCTCACACACACACTCATACACACACACACATACTCACACACGCTCACACACACACACACACACGCACTCACACACACGTTCACATACTCACACACACACACACACACACACACACACACACACACTCAGTCACTCACCCTCACATACTCCACTCACATGCATTCACCCTCACATACTCCACTCACACACTCACACATACACGCACATACATATACACTCACCCACACACACGCACACAAACACCTTTTTCTGTGGAGCGTTTAGTCCAGCCAGACCTCGGCTCTCTGTCATGCAGTGCAGGTCTGTGGTTGAGCCCATAAAGGATAACGCTATTACTTTTTATCCAATCAGCACAAAGTGGCAAACTCACAGAGCGCTGTTATTTCTTGGATCAAACGCCCGCTGAAGTGTACGGCTCCAGCTTCACTGCGTAGGAGGACAACAATCATGCGCTTATTTTTCAGCATTTTTTAAAATGACTTTTAATCATCGTCATAAAAATTAAAAAAACAAACCCAAGAACATTTTGCTCACACACCCGCTATTTGTTTTTTTTTTTCATTGTCGATTACACGAGCCATAAATCTGCCAGCCATGTTTTTAATGGGTTTAACCTGGCACTGAAAGAACACTCTTAATGTCCTGTTTTCTCTAAACTGGTTAGTTCAGGGTTTTATATATAAAAACATATTAGGCTCTTAGCGGGGTTTTGTTTGGATAAAATGAATGTGAAACTAGCAGGCGGCAAAGGCTTTTGAGGAGGTAAAATACTGAGCTGGTTGCTGCACTTAGGAATTTATCAGATCTATGAACTGCTTATAGAGCATTTATAAACAGCTGATTAAATAGACCACAAAGCCTCCATGGTCATTATCCCGTGATAAGCTGTAAGTCGTGTGTAGAACTGGCTGTCACAGGACCTGAGTCTCTCTGTAACATTGAGAGTGCTGGCCTGTGTGTTCCCTGGTGCTGTACTGTGCCGTTATGTTCGGTGTCCCTGTCCCACTGCATTTTGGGAGTTCCTTTTGGTCGCCTTTTCAGGGGTTGGGGAATGATGTTCGGTTCTCTTCCGAACTGGACCTGTGTTCTGTTCCCTGTGGAATGGGCCATTGTGCAGAGCCGTGTTGACTTTGTAACCGGTGGCGTTCAGAATTCATGATTGTTCGATTTATCTGAGCTAGGCCTCTATGACGCCAAACCAGAGTGAAAGCTTGTTTCAGATCTAAAGATTTAGTTTCACTGTACCTCAGGTCCATGTCTTAGTTTCTGTTAAGTGTCCCGTAAAAAATAACCTGACAAACAAGAAGAACCTAGAAGAAGTGTTGTTTATCCCTTTGATAAACTCAGTTCTAAATCGTTCTGCTGGAATTTTGTAGAACAATGGAGGCATGTACAGCTGAAAAGGGGTCAGGGAAATGAAAATTAAGGGGAGGGAACAGCTGTCAGTGTTCACACGTCAGCCGAACCTGCACAGCCCTGGTTCTCAGGTGTATTGAGAATGGCATGAATGGACAGGAAGCCGGTGTAGTGTGTTGGTTGCCTACCTGGTCCCTTTGATCTTGCTGTAATAAGCAGGTAAATACGCCCTGGTGCTGCGGATGCTGAATGTTACCATGGTGATCAATACGGACATAGTCTATTAATACCGGGGAGCTGAGAGAAGGGTGGGGGGGGGATTTGAGAGATAGAGGGAAGTGGGAGCTAGGGAGAAAGAGAGAGATAGAAAGAGCGAGGGAGGGCAGGAGGGAGGAAGAGAAAAACGGAGAGGGAGAGAGGGAAGTGAGAAAGAGAGAGATGGAAAGAGGGAGGGAGTGAGGAAGAGAGAAATGGAGGGAGAAGGAGGAAGGGAAGGAAAAAGAGAGAGAAGGAGTGAGTAAGGAAGAAAGACAGATTCAGAAAGAGGGAAATGGAGAGAGGGAGAGAAAGAGAGAGGCAGGGAGAGAGAATATCCATTGACAGGTAGATGCTGACCTTGAGTGACTGAGCAGTGTCTGTGCGCTGGAGGTACGGTTAATCCACACAGAAGAATCCTATCAGGGATTTAAAAACACGGAAAACAAACTATGGATCAGGTAAGCTCAGGTGCGGGGGCACCAAACTCAGGTAATCTGCGGAATTAGGGAAACGTTGATGCTCAGTCGGGGGTTAGACGGAAGCGTATCAGATGGAGATAGCGGATCTGCGCCTGGGAACGGGATGCAAACGAACCGGTGCGGTGCAGTGCCGGAGGCTCTTTCCATACTCCACCATAAAGGACTGAGGAGGAAGATGGGAAAGAGGAAGAGTGAAATCGCGACGTCACTGAGTGCTGGTGGGGCACCGTGACCCCATGTGTCCCGTCCGTGTTTGCAGGGTTTGAGTTTGGGTGTGTGTAACATGGGGCACCTCCATGCTAATCAGCTTGTTTTTGGGGTGCAGTGTAGATATTCCCGCTCTTTGGGGGTGCAGGGTTAACGGGGCACAGAGGAGACCCCAACCTCACCTGTCTGTCAGTTACATGCCCCCCCCTTCCACCCACACCCTCGCCCCCCCTCACATGGAGGGCTATAGCCTAAATAAGTGCTGGTCTGTGCCACCCCAAAATATATGTAGCCATCTGCGGTGTGTATGCTCTGCATACTGTTTGTGTGTTATTGATGATCAAATTCATTCATTCATTCATTCATTCATTCATTCATTCATTCATTCATTCATTCATTCATTCATTCATTCATTCATTCATTCATTCATTCATTCATTCATTCACCAAACCCCATGTCCTCATGGCTCCTTTGCTTAGGCAAATGCTGGTTTTTATTTTATTTTATTCATTTATTCATCTCTTTGTCAGGGAAAGAGCACAATCTCAAACATAAATGTCACCCTTGCATGTGTTGTAGCAGATTTAGCCAAGGGTAAATTTCATCTGCAGTTTTAACTAAGTGCCCTCTCCGCACATGAAATGGTTTCAGCTGTGGTAAGACAGTTTGTTGCAAGAATGAAATGAATGGTAAAAAAGATTTAATTACATGAAGTTTTATTTAACCTGTTTTAAATTGTCAATTGAGCATCACGTTTTAGAGTGGTAGAAGCTAATTAGCTGACCTGCATGAATATGCAGAACCATTGGTAAGTTACTGGGTTTTGTTTACATTGAACAGGTAGGCTAATGCTAGCTCAGTTACCATACGTAAATAATGTGTAGAAAAATGTGTATGCATTTTGTTTTTTTTAAGTAAATGAGAAAAGCAAAATATCTTTTGCTATAGGTCATTGCAACTCAAAGGTTTGCTATTATTCTGGTAATCAAGGGCTGGTAATCAATAACTTATAGTTCAGATGCACTGTGCACAGCATTGTGGGATATTGGAGGACCTCCAGTATGAGTTCCCGGAGAGTGATAACCCTTGTTGTTTTTTCTTTTTGACGCACCTGCTCAAATCTCACAAACCATACCAGGACACAAAGAGACTTCACCTAAAGTCCTGTCATGCCTGTGTCATTCACGTTGTGGTCGACATCAAACAGTCGTAAGGCTTCATGGGACAGGAACATTTCTGTGCTGGACCATTTTTGTATTTCTGATGATGTAATCGGTTGGAAAAGTGAGGGGAAGAAAAAGACGCAGAAGGAGAATTAGATAAGGAAGAAACTGAAAATAACTGTAGGGGATGTGTAGGCTGGATGTGCCCTGCCAGGCCGTAACAGGGAGGTAATTTTAGAAAAAGTTGAGAGAGGAGGGAGAGAGACAGAGAGGGAGAGCAGAGAGACTTTTTACTGTTAAAAGTGCCTTCACTGATCACTTGCTGAGATGTCTCCCACTGAAAAGGACATGGAAATAACAGACATCATTTAAAAGACCTATCCCCACCCAACACCTCACAAAACACACACACACACACACACACACACACACACACGCACACACCCAACACCTCACAAACACACACACACACACCCAACACCTTACAAACACACACACCCATCCCCACCCAACACCTTACAAACACACACACACCCAACACCTTACAAACACACACACACACACAAACCCAACACCTTACAAAACACACACACACACAAACCCAACACCTTACAAACACACACACACACACAAACCCAACACCTACAAACACACACACACACACCCAACACCTCACAAACACACACACACACACACACACACACACACACACACACACACACACCCAACACCTTACAAACACACACACACACACACACCCAACACCTTACAAACACAACACACACGCACCCAACACCTCACAAACACACACACACGCACCCTCCCAACACCTTACAAACACACACACCCATCCCCACCCAACACCTTACAAACACACACACACACACACACACACACACACACACATCCAACACCTTACAAACACACACACAACACACACACACACACACCACAACACTCCCAACTTACAAACACACACACACACCCAACACCTTACACACACACACACACACCCTACAAACACAACCTAGTGATACAGAAGGGGGGGGAGGGAGAGAGAGGGAGTGAGAGAGGGAGCGAGAGAGGTAGGTTTGAATGACACAGCAGAAATGGGAGTTTTGCGTGTAGCTGGACTGGGTGTGTAATCTGTAATGGGCAGTGTCATTACCCCCCAGCCCCCCAGGTAGACTGGCTAGGTCCCTGCAGGGTGGGGGTGGATGGGGAGTGAGGTAATGTTGGCCGGGGGGGTTGGGTTAACAGGAGGGGTGAGGTAATGATGAAACGCTGAGTGAAGCACAGTGGCTGAGCGATAGTGAAGCTAAGTGATAGCCGCTCCCAGAGGGAACTCTGCTCTCAGCGTAGTCCTGCAGACCCAGCCTGCTCAGCTGTGACCAGAGCCGCAGGGTCCACACAGAGCTCCCAGCGCTACCGCCCGCAGGCCAGGCTCCCGCCTCACCTCTGACACAGTCACAAACCCAACCCTCATATGGCTGACTGCTAGGACTGGGCCCGTGAGCTTGCTGCTGACCGTTACAGTCCAACCCTGAGACTGTTTAGTGTTTTTATTGCCGTGGCTACAAAGCTAACCCTCACACAGCGGACCGTTAGCTCCATCGTGGTTACAGCCCATTGCTTAACCACTGACTGTCTGCACAGTGGCTACAACCTCATTGCTGACCACTAGTGCTGCAGCTTCAATCTCATTCTACACTTCACTGACCATCAGCACCGCAGCTTCAACCAAACTGCAGATTGTTAGCACTGCAGCTGCAAGCCTCAATACTCATTCCTCATACCTCCCACAGACAGTCTCTAGCACTGCGGCTACAACCTCACAGCAGACTGTTAGCATTGCGGCTACAACCTCACAGCAGACTGTTAGCATTGCAGCTACAGCCTCACTGCAGACTGTTAGCACCGCGGCTACAACCTCACAGCAGACTTTTTAGCATTGCAGCTAAAACCTCACAGCAGACTGTTAGCACCGTGGCTATAATCTCACTGCTGCCCAGTCTCTCACCGCTAACTTTTAACACTGTGTGCTACCAGCTATGCAATGGAATGATCAAAGCTGCTACCAGGCAACCGTCAGCCACTGCTACACAATCAGCCTAGAAATGTGGAGTTTCCCGTATCCCCGGTTACGATCTACAGGGTTGTGTTTTCCAGATTGCGGCTAACAATACCAGGGGCAGTTTTTCCCTGTGATTGAAATCAGCGATAGGGGTTTGTTACAGCAGAGGCGGAGGGTGCGCCTTTCCATTAGGGCCCACGTGTACTCAGGGTTTCGTTTCTGCTCTTTTCCCCAGCGATTCAGCTGATCACCGTCACCAGTGTTAAAGACGACACCCAGAGGTGGGCAACCTGGCCTCAGAAAGCATAAGCACTGCCTTGTGTTTGTTTGCATCCATGAGCTAAACCAGATGAGCACGACTGAATGGCCACGTTGGGGAACAGCACGATGAAATCCGCTGGTTTAGTGCACAGGTGGTACAAATCCATGCTGTTGCCTCTACTTTAATGAAGTCACAGTCTTTCCCCTATGATTGTAGCACAGTCAGTCATATCATAAGGACACAGGAACAGTCTTCAGCTGTCAGCGATGAGTTCATCAAGAGATTTTATTAAGAAAAGTAGGATCGCATAAAGGATTAGGCTGAAGAAATAACTAAGAGCAGACGTTGGCTTGAAACCCTGAGCAAGGCCACCCCTGTTTAAAGAACAGAAGGGGGGGGGGTGTGTGGTTGAAACAGGGAGGTGTAGAAACAGAAATGCGTTAGCGTCTGACTCAAGCTTGCCTGCCGCTCGTCTGTCACCTCTCCCACACAAGCGCCCTCGTGAGCCGGGGACCGATTTCACCGCCGCACGCCACCCCACATCACAGGAGCACGACGTTTCCAGGGGCCCCCGCTTGGAGTTTTGGACTTGGACGGGGGAGTGGGATGGGGTGGGGGGGAAGCGAGGACGCTATCCTGTTTGGTGCCATGGCAACCGCCTAAACACTCTTCTTTGTTGTCTGGTTTTTTTTTTGGCCTGCGACCGGTTTGTGTTTGCTCTGTGTGGAGATAGCAAGCCCTGTGCAAACATGGCTGCTGGTTTACTTCAGCTGTGCCTGACCAGTGGTCTCGCAGCCCTGCTGGGGCAGCCGTGCAGCGTCGCAGGAAAACTCTCAGGTTTTTCCACCTTTGGAACATTCTCGGGTTTTTTCCGCTGTCGGAACACTCTTGGGTTTTTCCTCTCTGGGAACGGTCTCAGATTGTTCCAAAGTGCTGTTAACAGGACGGGAAGCTGGGCTGGTCAGGACCTTTACTGTGAGGATGGGCCATATGTGTGCCTGCTCACACACACACACACACACACACACACACACACACACACACACACACACTCACACACACACACCCAAACACACACACACACACACACTCACACACACACACCCAAACACACACACACACACCCACAACACACACACCCAACACACACACACACACACACACACATCACACACACACACACACACACACACACACACACACACACAAACACACACACACACACACACACACACACATTCTCACTCCAGAGATAACTGCAGATCATGTCCGTCTGCTTGTGCATGTGTGTATCTGCATCTGTATCTGAGTACAGGCATCTCTCTGGACGCCTCATACTGGGGTCCTTCCAACACCGTCACTCGCTCACATAGGATGTGTGTGAGAGTGCCTCCTCACCAATCGCTATGCCGACTGCACCTGACAGCTCCCCCAGCGGAGATGGTTGCTAGACGACCAGTTGCAGTCCTGAGAGTGTGAGGGAAGGTGAGGGGACCCAGAGTCGGCTGTGTAGCAGGAACAGAATCATTTTACAGTTGCAGAAACTGTCCTATTTTACCTGTCATGCCTCTGGCCAGTCTGGAGCCAGGGACTGGAAAATAGGACTAAGACAACCATGATGTCACCCTACTTGCAGGAAACAGAGAGAAACTACACCAGTAGTGATTGATGGATTACTTCTGGGTTTATACCTACAAGGCGCCAGAAAGTGCAGCCAGAAAGTCTCCACCAATCACCACTGATGTTGTTCAGCTGTCTGTTCCCAGTGTACTTCATAAATGGTGTAGCTGCTCTCCAGAAGGTTGTGTTACTGTAGAAGTGCATGTTGGGTAAAGGTGGGGAAACAGTCGTAGTGTATCCTCAGTGGTGCAGTCTTGTGGTTTGTGACTGTAATGTGTGGGCTGGTGTAATTTCTCCATGTTTACTTCAAGCCTTCATTTTCCCATGACTCTGTTTCTGTGACAAAATCACTCAAGAAAGAAACTGCTTTTCAAAATACATTTCATGTTGAAGGCAGTGAGACAGAGGGAACTAGACAGCATTAGTCCCTGGCTTCATTGGTATGTAATATTGCTAAATATTATTATTCTTATTATTATTGCAAAGAGTTGATATTCTATAAGAATTTGCTTATTTATTAATATAATATATTTCAAATTTGGGGAGCAGAGTGGTCCATGTTTTAAAACGTGATGTTGATTTGGAAAGAGAGGCCAGGTGAACCCAGAGCTGGGTATGGCGGGGTGCTGATCCGGTTTGATCCGGTTTGTGTGGAAAGAGGAACTCTTCCTCCTGCGGCCTCGGTGTGGAGGAGGAAGAGATAATCTGCCGGACTGTCTCTCAGGGCCCGGGGGATGTTTGGATTTGTGACACGCTGTTCCGCGAGCTTTGCGTAACGGGAGAAAGGCGCGCGTCGGCGCAGACTCGATGCCGCAGATTAGCGCCGTGATTCACTCTGATCCCTTCCTGTCATCTGGGCCCATCTGCTCAGCGCACAGGAAGTGTCCCTCCCGCGTCTCTCATGTCTTTGGTGTCAGCTTTGGTGGGTTTGATGCTGTCATTTTGGGCGGGTTTGACCCAGTTCCTTATGGTCATGACAGCTGAGCTGGTTTGGCCTCATTCTGCCAGGCCCTTTCTGGACTGAAGGGGTGCAGGGATGGAGCTTCCTAAATCAGAGGGGCACCCCCCTTCCCCCTCGCAGGCCGGGGGAGGGATGAGGTGGGTTATGATGGACACCATTCATAAAATCACCCTTTATCACCATTAAATACAGCAGCATGTTTGCATAAAAGTCATTTCTAACATGCAATAGTGTGTACATTTCAGACATGCAGCAGTATATATTTAGCATGTGTAATCTCTAACAGTTCCAGTCCTGGGTGGGCCACTGTTTATGCAGGTTTTTCACCTGAAATTCCACACCCAGCTCTGAGCCAATAAGCCAGGTCATGTGACTCATCTGTGTAATGGACTGTTTTAATTGGTCACTAAGTGCCGAGTAATAGCAGAAGCTGAGCCCCTCCAGACCTGTTAGCTAAGGCTGCTGGGGCTGGTAGCCTGTAGCACACCGCGGGAGCGTTCGCCCCAGACTTTGCTGAAAAATGTGTAAGCGGAGCGATGATGAGGATGATGAATGATGACAGTTTTTTATGATGCGGAAATGTGCTTTATTATTACGCCGCTGTGTTCAACCACTGAACGCTGCAGGCTGGAATGTGAAACCTGCTGACGCTGGTGATCTGGGGTGCGATACACTTCGCAAGACAGGGGGTTCCCAAATGGGAGATGGGACACCCTCAGGGACCACGGGGGGCTGAGGTGGTCCTTGGGCCAAAAAACAAATTCCGCATTTTATATCCCTCACAGGACATCATGTCATTTCTATTGCCACTCCCACCAGTCACAATATGAGACTTGTAACTGTTTTACAAAACTAAATAAATGAAATAAAATAGTTTTGTTTCACATTTGGACCCAGGTCAGGCTACATGCACCAATTTGAAATGAGTTACAGACATGTATTCTTTCATTACTTGGAGTATTTGGCTTGGAGACTTTTGGAACAGCCAGTTTAAAGAGCTATCAACCTTTGCATGAAAGGTGAAAGGTCAAGTGGAACTTCATGGCAGACTTTCCTGATCTGTCACCTTCAGACAGAAGCTTCAGTTTGGCAAACAGGTGATATTTTAGAACACCTAAATTTGAGCGTTTTCCCATCTGAGCTGGACCTCCCCTTCAGGGACACGGGCTCAGGTACAGGTGTGTCACCCTCCTTCTGTACCTTACACCTGTCTGCCAGGTTACTGCATCTTTCACCTGTCTGCCAGGTTACTGCACCTTACACCTGTCTGCCAGGTTACTGCGTCTTTCACCTGTCTGCCAGGTTACTGCATCTTACACCTGTCTGCCAGGTAACTGCGTCTTTCACCTGTCTGCCAGGTAACTGCATCTTACACCTGTCTGCCAGGTTACTGCATCTTACACCTGTCTGCCAGGTTACTGCGTCTTTCACCTGTCTGCCAGGTAACTGCGTCTTTCACCTGTCTGCCAGGTTACTGCATCTTACACCTGTCTGTCAGGTTACTGCGTCTTACACCTGTCTGCCAGGTTACTGCGTCTTACCTTCCATGTGCATCTTTCACTTGCCTGCCAGGTAGATACATGCACGCTAAAACAGACATTCACTTACACACACATACACACTCTCACACATAAACACGTGCACACAGACACACATACACACACACGTGCACAAATATGTTTACACATTCATTTGTATATACATTCACTGCAGTGGGGCAAACCTGAGGAGATGAGACTCAGGGAAGAGTTCTTTAAAAATGTCTCAGGTTATGGGACATATTTCAAATAGGGAGAGTCATACTGAGTCATGTACAAAACCATGTTTTTTTTGAAGTAACAAAAGTATGCTTTGATTTTGTGGAAATCAGATTTTTCATTTTGAGACGGAAAATGAATGCTACATTTTGCATTCTTATGGGAAGCAGATTCTCTACCTACAGATAAAAACCAACTTATACATCCAGCTGTTATCTTTGGGAGAAGCTGATTTTACAGTAACAGTTAAAAAGGGAACACTGAATTGTATCATTGTCATTGGAAAAAGCAGATTCTCTACCTATGCATGTGAAGTGAGCATTGAATTATTCCCTTGTCATTGGGGAAAGCAGATTCTCCAGCCACAGATAGGAAGCGAGTGGTGCATTTTGTCGTTGTCATTGGGAAAAGCAGATTCAGCAAAATGGCAGTGGCTTGGGACTACACAGGCCACTGGAGGGGGTGCGTTTGACGGTGGGAAAATTCCGGCTGCTCACCGGGTGGTGGGGGGGGGGGGGCGGCCCTGGGGACGCAATGATAAGTGTGGCATTGACATTGGCTTCGCTACTCAGCACAATGTTCAGTGTTTATTTTTTCTGCTTAAACCTCAGTTCACCTGCCACAGGAGACAGAGCCAGGCTATGCTAGGCTAGCTGTAGGGCGGTAGTGTGCGCTTACTGTGTAATTAGTGGGAAAAAGACATACTAATGGTGCTGTTTCACACAGAATTGAATTAAAAGTTTGATTAAGTATTTAATCATTTAAGCCCTGTCTGTTTTGTTATTTTAGTTTTTAGTCTCTACTTTGCTAGAGTTTATGATATGACATAATTCCATCTTGCGTCTTTTCTGTTTTAGCCTATTCTACATTTTAGACATGTCTCATTTTCTAGAAGCTTATCTTGGGGTTTTTCCATTGTGATAGGTCGTAGTTAATTTCAGCGTATTCCTAAGAAACTGCTAGCTCTCTGAAATAAACATAGTCCACCCCCATCCCCCCATGGTAGTCTTGGGAAAAAACAGCCAATGGGAATACATGTATTGATCCAGATCACCCAGTCACGTCACTCATAAAGTTTCAGGCCGAGCCCAGCAGGGTAGTTAACAGCTTGATGCAGTCACAACTGCTGGCAATGCACCAAAAGCCGCAAACACATTTCACCTTTAACGCAGTGACTCACTGCCCCCGGGGGCGTCATTAATGGAGCCCAGTGCACTCAGAGCCGAGCGCGCGGGCGAGTCTCAGGGTTCCTGTGTGCTACTTACGCACTGAAAGGGTGGCATCGACGCGCCCCTCGGAGCCGAGCGCGCGGCGAGTCTCAGGGTTCCTGTGCGCCACTTACGCACTGAAAGGGTGGCATCGACGCGCCTCGGAGCCGAGCGCGCGGGCGAGTCTCAGGGTTCCTGTGCGCTACTTACGCACTGAAAGGGTGGCATCGACGCGCCCCTCGGAGCCGAGCGCGCGGGCGAGTCTCAGGGTTCCTGTGCGCTACTTACGCACTGAAAGGGTGGCATCGACGCGCCCCTCGGAGCCGAGCGTGCGGGCGAGTCTCAGGGTTCCTGTGCACTACTTACGCACTGAAAGGGTGGCATCGACGCGCCCCTCGGAGCCGAGCACGCGGGCGAGTCTCAGGGTTCCTGTGCACTACTTATGCACTGAAAGGGTGGCATCGACGCACCCCTCGGAGCCGAGCGTGTGGGCGAGTCTCAGGGTTCCTGTGCGCTACTTACGCACTGAAAGGGTGGCATCAACACGCCCCTCGGAGCCGAGCGTGCGGGCGAGTCTCAGGGTTCCTGTACTCTACTTACGCACTGAAAGGGTGGCATCAACACGCCCCTCGGAGCCGAGCGTGCGGGCGAGTCTCAGGGTTCCTGTGCGCTACTTACGCACTGAAAGCGTGGCGTCAACACGCCCCTGGCGTCTCGCACCTGTCGGCTGAGCCACAGCGGTTTTTCTGTTGTGCGGGAAAAATTTATGCCTATTTTTTGCTGGACCAGGGATGGGGGGGGGGCTCAAACCACACTGCTGGCGTTTTAGCTGGATGTGTGACCCTGATGAGATGGATGTGTGAACAGCAGAGATAGACTTAGTGCGAGGAGTGATCAGTTTTGCCATTTAGCTAATGGTGAATGAGCTCATGGACTGGACCGGGGTAAACTGAGGAATCTCATTCCAGGTCAGCGTTGTGTATTAATATGAGTTTGTGTATTAATATGAGCGCAGATCTGGGATCAGTTTAGAATTTTAGCTCATAACGGATACGTTTTGGACATGGGCAGTGGGAACCGACCCAGGATCAGCACTCTTACTCTGAGATGCTGTGTTAATATAGGCCCTGATCTCAGATCAGCTCTGTCTTTTGCCTCATGATGGATATGAGTATGGTGTGTAGAGGGGGTAGCTGATCTCAGATCAGGGCCCTTGGTCAGCGTGGATGATGTGAGGTAGTGTGAACGCAGAGCTCACTCTCTCTCCTCCTCTCCCCTCTCGCTGAAACAGGCAGCTCACTCTCTCAGACATTTACAGGCGCTCAGATACAGGCGCTGTAATACGGCACTCAGAGCTGATATTCTGGGTGGAGGGAGGCAGGGGGTCCTTCTGTTGAGGCAATTACACGCCCCGCTAATGCTGTATAAATGAAGCTTCGCTGTGCGGAGTGTGGGGGGGCGCTTGTCGGAGCTGCCAGGGGCCCGTGGAGGTAGCAGACCTGCAGGCTGCTATAGGCCGGCTGATCAAACAGGCCCCAGATGCCAGGGACAGAGGGGGGGAGGGGCAGGAGGCCCCCGCCCTTTGCCCCTCCTGCCCCCCTGCCCTCGTTCGGGGCGGGGGTGGGGGCGGGGGTGGGGGCAGGGGCAGATGGCCCTAAAGGGAGCCCCGGATCCTGGCACAGGGAGGGTGGGGGTGGTGTATGTGTGTGTGTGTGTGTGTGATGGGGCACATGCCTGTATGCGCACGTGTGTGTGTGTAGTGTGTGAGTGTGTGTGTGTGTGTGTGTGTGTGAGAGGTGTACAAGTGTGTGTGAGTGCCTGTGTGTGTGTGTGTGTGTGTGTGTGTGTGTGTGTGTATGGTGTGTGTGTGTGTGTGAGTGCCTGTATGCGCATGTGTGTGTGTGTGTGTGTGTGTGTGTGTGTGTGTGTGTGTGTGTGTGAACAGTGTGTGTGTGTGTGTGTGAGTGTGTGTGTGTGTGTGTGTGTGTGTGTGTGTGTGTGTGTGTGTGTGTGTGTGTGTGTGTGTGTGTGTGTGTGTGTGTGTGTGTGTGTGTGTGTGTGAGTGCCTGTGTGTGTGTGTGTGTGTGTGTGTGTGTGTGTGTGTGTGTGTGTATGGTGTGTGTGAGTGTGTGTGTGTGTGTGTGTGTGTGTGTGTGTGTGTGTGTGTGTGTGTGTGTGTGTTGTGTGTGTGTGTGTGTGTGTGTGTGTGTGAGTGTGAGTGTGTGTGTGTGTGTGTATGTGTGTGTGTGTGTGTGTGTGTGTGTGTGTGTGTGTGTGTGTGTGTGTGTGTGTGTGTGTGTGTGTGTGTGTGTGTGTGTGTGTGTGTGTGTGTGTGTGTGTGTGTGTGTGTGTGTGTGTGTGTGTGTGTGTGTGTGTGTGTGTGTGTGTGTGTGTGTGTGTCTGTCTGTCAGTCAGTCAGGGTGAGCTCCATGTTTCTGTTACTCAGAGGCAGGCTCTGCCCCTGGAGTGGCTGTCTGTAATTGGTCCAACTGCGCAAGTAATTAGTGTAGTCAGGTAATTAAGAGCCCAGATGAAACGAGAAGTGAGGTCCTCATCAGGGTGAGCTCCAACTCAGAGACAGGCTCACCCCAAACCCTGCGCAAGTAAATACCCTAAAACAGCCCAGATGAAACAGAAGTGAGGTCCTCACACACACACGCACAAAACACACACCCTAACACACACACACACACACACACACACACACACACACACACACATACACACAAAATGCCTCCCGCCCCTCCTCCCCTTTTCAGATTTGTGTTCCAACAAATAGAGACAAACTCATCAAAGTACAACTTTAATTGAGCGTGCTGCACTTTGTGCTTCAGGCTTCAATGTAGGATGGTGTTAGCGTGCCGCATAGCCTGCTAGAAACAGCCTGTCAGGCCCCTCTGTACGACTGTGTAAGAATGTGTAAGAGCCCCTCTGCAGGAGTGTGTAAGAGTGTGTAAGAGCCCCTCTGAAAGAGTGTGTAAGAGTGTGTAAGGGCCCTCTGTAAGAGTGTGTAAGGGCCCTCTGTCAGAGTGTGTAAGAGTGTGTAAGAGCCCTCTGTAAGAGTGTGTAAGAGTGTGTAAGAGCCCCCTCTGAAAGAGTAAGAGCCCTCTGTAAGAGTGTGTAAGGGCCCCTCTGTCAGAGTGTGTAAGAGTGTGTAAGAGCCCCTCTGTAAGAGTGTGTAAGAGTGTGTAAGGGCCCCTCTGTAAGAGTGTGTAAGAGTGTGTAAGAGCCCCTCTGTAAGAGTGTGTAAGAGTGTGTAAGAGCCCCTCTGTAAGAGTGTGTAAGAGTGTGTAAGAGCCCTCTGTCAGAGTGTAAGAAGAGCCCTCTGAAAGAGTGTGTAAGAGCCCCTCTGTAAGAGTGTGTAAGAGCCCCTCTGTAAGAGTGTGTAAGAGTGTGTAAGAGCCCCTCTGTAAGAGTGTGTAAGAGTGTGTAAGGGCCCCTCTGTAAGAGTGTGTAAGAGTGTGTAAGGGCCCTCTGTAAGAGTGTGTAAGAGTGTGTAAGAGCCCCTCTGTAAGAGTGTGTAAGGGCCCTCTGTAAGAGTGTGTAAGAGTGTAAG
>CM040750.1:38071885-38076885 GCA_022829145.1 Albula goreensis
TATAAATTATTATGTCACTAATGCTTATTTGAGATTTTAATTTGTATTTTCATCCTATCATTTTATTAGACTTCCACGGGTTTTTACGTTTTCCTCAGGTGGTCTCAGTTCTCTCCTGTTGCTCTCGTACGGGTTTGTGGATTTATGCAGATGTGAAATTTATATTGTTTAGTGCATGACATTTTTTTCCACATTTAGCAGGTTAAGATTTTATTCTGAGCTGAGCACTGCTGTGACAGAATTACAAAAACAATTTTCAGTGGCTTCAGGAAACAAGATTCAATCAACCTCAAATTCGGCTCATTTCAGAGTCAGGATTTTTATTTTTTATTTAACATTTATTTACTCAGGCTCGTCTCTGGAGACGTAGGACCTCTTTAGCGAGAGTGACCTGGCCAGGGCAGCCGCTGAAATGCTTGGGGACTGCAGGTGCAGCTGGCTGCAGAGCAGACTGAACTCAGCGAGTGAAGGTTGCCGTTTGGTGCATGCCCAGTGCCGCAGCCATTAATGCGCCCGCAGCAGCACTGCAGGTCATTCATATGCGCTGTCAGGGACGCCTGTCTCATGATGCCATGATGACATCACTGCTGCGCAGAACCAAAAAGTATCCAGGGAATGTAGTGCGTCATGAACGTGTTTATGTAGCATTCACATGCAGTACGTATCTACCTCTCTGGTGCATTATGGAGATGTAGGTGACTGTCCTACGATGTCCTCTTATCTTATATTAATGTGTAATCACAAGTCCATCATTGCATTATTTCATCTTTTACTCAAGTGTTCCATTGCCTGGTGCCGGATTTGTGGGATAGTGTTAGAGTACTTTCCTCTCACTGTGGTTTCAGCTCTGAGGTACAGTGTTATGATAATAAGTGTTACTTATTATTTGGGATCGTTGGGTGATCTCACAGTGAGAGTTTTTGTCCTCAGTCAGCTTGGTTCCTGGACTGTGGCTCAGCTCATCTGGACTCCAGATCTGTGGAGCTGTGCTGATGTTCCTGGCCCAGCCTTCCTGCAGTCAGACCTGCTAATGGAACTGTTTGGCTGCAGAAGGGTTTGGGTGGCAGTGTGGCGTAACACCACGCGAGCTGGGCTTGTACCTCAGAGGTTGCAGGTTCCTTTCCTAGGTGTAGCACCGCACTTGCACTCTTATGAAAGGTACTTTATTGCCATTGTCTCAGTAAATATGAATAATGTGTGACGATGTCATCAATCAACTATTAATTTCTGCATTTCCCTCTGTAAGTACACAAACAATGACTGAGTAAACATGTAAACTCACTGTGTACACTGAGTACAGCCTGTGACCCTTGACCCCTGTCTGTGTGTTGAGTCTGGAGACACAGAAAAGACACGGGATGGCTAACACACCCCAGGCCCGTATTAGGGGGTGTGTGAGAGAGGGGGTCCAGGCCGTATTAGGGGGTGTGAGAGAGGGGTCCAGGCTGTATTAGGGGGTGTGAGAGAGGGGTCCAGGCTGTATTAGGGGGTGTGTGAGAGAGGGGGTCCAGGCTGTATTAGGGGGTGTGTGAGAGAGGGGTCCAGGCTGTATTAGGGGGTGTGTGAGAGAGGGGTCCAGGCTGTATTAGGGGGTGTGTGAGGGGGCTTCTCTTCAGCAGTGTTGGGGGTAATGCAGGGGCAGCACCGGGTTCAGCGGTAGAACAGAAGTTTTTTTGGAGACATATCCTTTGGGTTTGTTCCAGCAGACTGCTGCAGACACTCTCGGGGTAAATAATTATGTTTGGCAAAACTTGAGCGCTGCATTTCTCCTTTGACCGCTATTGTCCATGTTTTTTGATTTCTGTCTGGGGAAAGCAGAGCCAGAGGTTTTAAAAGCAAATACATACCCCCTGCCATTAAAGGAGACCCGCACCCAAATCCATCGCCTTCCCATGTTGCTTTGCTGCATTTTCACACACAGTGGTGACATCATCACTGCTGCGGGGAGTCGAACTGCACCCCTGGACTGAACCGTGGCATGGACGTGTTGGCGTAGCAGAGAGGCGTTAATATGCAGTGCATCATGGGGATGTAGGTGGTTGTCCTCAGATGGCTTGTACTGACTCATTTTAATATGCAATAACCAGTTCATACTCGAGTGTTGCACTGTCTGGTGCCAGAGTACTGGAACAGGATCAGAGCACATGACTCAAAAATGTGAATCATTATTTATGTGAATCAGTGCTAAGTGTACCTGATGGTAAACTACACTACCCAGAATTCACAGCAAAACCAGTTACAGCATTCATCATGTAACAGTGGTTCATAGTTTCAAGAAATAAACTATGCTCACGTGTGTGTGTACGCTATTTAGTTCTTAGCTGTACAATTCATGCTGGTTAAGGAGAAGTTTTGTTTGTGTGTGCCTGTTTTTATGCTGCAAATGTATTCCTGTGTGTGTTTTCATACATATGTGTGTGTTTGGACATTTTTAATCGGTGTATCAATGAAGTCCTCTTTCCTTTCTTTCTGTGTGTGGACAGGAGAAGCAGTAGACAGGAGGACTCTTATAATTGACGCACTGCTGGGCTGTTGCGCAGTGGCACGCAGGACTCTTATAACGGACGCACCGCTGGGCTGATGTACAGTTTCCTGGAGGACCCTTAAAACTGACACACTGCAAGGCGATGAGGTGTTTCCCGGAGGACTCCTATAACTGACGCACAGCTGATCCAATCCCACGGTAGTCCTCCAGCACACAGAGGTGGGTTTCAGCCATTGGCTCATGCACCTGTCACTCACCGCAAGGGGCGGGATGAGCATTGTGGTAGGTGGCTGGGGGAGGAGCTATATGCTCTACAGCAATAATGGGTCATAATGATGATGGGGAGGAAGTGATGCGCTTGATGGAGATGTTCGCTGTGTACCTGGTTTGAACCTGATTTGTCCTGGTTTGAACCTTGCTTGTCCTTGTCTGGACCTGTTTTGGGTGTAACTTGTCCTGGTTTGAACTTTGCTTGTCCTTGTTTGGACCTGGTTTGGGTCTAATTTGTCCTGGTTTGACCTGGCTTGGACCTGGTTTGGGTCTAATTTGTCCTGGTTTGTCCATGTTTGGACCTGGTTTGGGTCTAATTTGTCCTGGTTTGTCCATGTTTGGACCTGGTTTGGGTCTAATTTGTCCTGGTTTGTCCATGTTTGGAGCTGGTTTGAATAGTTTAAGAAGTGTCTGAGCAGCAGCTGTTGATTGGTTGCTTAGATATTGCTGCAGTTCTGTTCTCTATCACACCTGATTACTATATGGCTTTACCATAGAGATACTGACTCTGTGATAGAAATCCTAATCTTACCATAGAGAGGCTGACCATACCATAGATATATTGATATCACTTTGTATATGGTGACATTACCTTGGAGACCCTGACCTTCCCATGGAGATTCTGATGTTACCATAGATATGTTGATCTAGCCGTAGTTACGCTGATGTTGCCATAGATATGTTGATCTAGCCATAGTTACGCTGATGTTACCATAGATATGTTGATCTAGCCATAGTTACGCTGATGTTACCATAGATATGTTGATCTAGCCATAGTTACGCTGATGTTGCCATAGATATGTTGATCTAGCCATAGTTACGCTGATGTTACCATAGATATGTTGATCTAGCCATAGTTACGCTGATGTTGCCATAGATATGTTGATCTAGCCGTTGTTATGCTGATGTTGCCATAGATATGTTGATCTAGCCATAGTTACGCTGATGTTACCATAGATATGTTGATCTAGCCATAGTTACGCTGATGTTACCATAGATATGTTGATCTAGCCATAGTTACGCTGATGTTGCCATAGATATGTTGATCTAGCCGTTGTTATGCTGATGTTGCCATAGATATGTTGATCTAGCCATAGTTACACTGATGTTGCCATAGATATGTTGATCTAGCTGTAGTTACACTGATGTTACTGTAGATATGCTGATCTAGCCATAGTTACGCTGATGTTGCCATAGATATGTTGATCTAGCCGTAGTTATGCTGATGTTGCCATAGATATGTTGATCTAGCCGTTGTTATGCTGATGTTGCCATAGATATGTTGATCTAGCCGTAGTTACGCTGATGTTGCCATAGATATGTTGATCTAGCCATAGTTACGCTGATGTTACCATAGATATGTTGATCTAGCCGTAGTTACGCTGATGTTGCCATAGGCATCCAGGTAGGTGCAGTGATAGTGATGTATGTAGGATGGGCCATACATTTCCACACGCCCCTCTCTGTCCTCCCCCTCTTAGTTTCCCTGCCCTCAACAGTAATTAATTAGTCTTGGAAAACAGACGATTGAATCTCAGGAGATCTCAAGACACTCTCTCCTCACCTTCTGGGAGCAGTAGTGACTGGTCTGGGACTAGAGACTGATCTGGGAGCAGTAGTGACTGGTCTGGGAGCAGTAGAGACTGGTCTGGGAGCAGTAGTGACTGGTCTAGTGACTGATCTGGGAGCAGTGACTGATCTGGGAGCTGGTCTGGGAGCAGTAGTGACTGGTCTGGGAGCAGTAGTGACTGGTCTGGGAGCAGTAGAGACTGGTCTGGGAGCAGTAGAGACTGGTCTGGGAGCAGTAGTGACTGGTCTGGGAGCAGTAGTGACTGGTCTGGGAGCAGTAGTGATTGATTTGGGAGCAGGAGGGACTGATCTGGGAGCAGTAGGGACTGATCTGGGAGCAGTAGTGACTGGTCTGGTCTGGGAGCAGTAGAGACTGGTCTGGGACTGCAGTATTGATCTGACTGACTGGTCTGGGAGCAGTGACTGGTCTGACTGGATCTCTGTGACTGGTCTGGGAGCAGTAGTGACTGATCTGGGAGCAGTAGTGATCTGGGAGCAGTAGACTGGTCTGGGAGCAGTAGTGACTGGTCTGGGAGCAGTAGTGACTGGTTGGGAGCATCTGGGGAGTAGGACTGACTGATCTGGGAGCAGTAGTAATTGATTTGGGAGCAGGAGGGACTGATCTGGGAGCAGTAGGGACTGATCTGGGAGCAGTAGTGACTGGTCTGGGAGCAGT
>CM040750.1:38084385-38094385 GCA_022829145.1 Albula goreensis
GGTTTATATTCGATGGTGACAGCACAGCACGCCATAGTCCGCCAGCAGCTGTCCCATCATGCATCAGACCTACTGGGTATCCCTACCAAACCCTCGTTAACATTGCTGTTATGTTGCTGCAGTGTTTTCTGTTGCAGAGTATTCTATCTATCTTTCTATCTATCTAGTTTATTTATTAATCTGTTTATTTTTTTTAAACCGTGTCTTTTGTGCAGGTTATGCATGCAGAGTACAGTGCTGTGAAGTTTCTGTGTCTTGAGAGGACCTCACACACTCTCTGCTTTTTTTTGGACACGTTTATTTTCATCACTTCCTCAGAAAAACAAAACTAGGAGGCACTGATCTTGTGCAGGTGATGTTGGGCGTTGCACCTGTCAGCGAGCAGGTGAGACTGGCATAAAGGTAACCCTGCTCTCGGGCCCATGTCCCGCTCCCTGTCAATCCCTGCTCTCAGGCGTGGAGACTGAGCGCTCCTACGGGAAGGTGCAGCTGAAAACTGCCAGAAGTGTGTTATGTTATTGCGATATATTAAATCTGACACTTTTACGCTCAGAAATATTTATATTAGATCATGTTTTTGATATATGGTAAATTTTTGATGAAGCAGCAAATAAAAACAACAGGGCAGCAAAACGTGGAGATGATACAAATTCATCCCTCACTTGTGAGTGTGTGTGTGTTTCTGTACCCACAACATGGTTTAGTATTAAACAGCCAATCAGAAGAGGCACAAAGGATAGTTTCCTATTAGACAACCAATCAGGAGAGGCACAGAGCACAGAAAACCAGAAGCGAGGCAGAATACAGTTTAGGTACAGTGTGTGTGGTGTTCTCTCTCTGTCTTCGTCGGGAACAGCTGTGCTTTGTCAGCACCAATAAAACAAAAATAAATAAAAAACACAGAACCTTTCTCAGCTTAGTCACTGTAGAACACAGCATTCACACCGCTATCTGCCGTCCTGCTGCAACACACACACTATCATACACACACTCACACACACTCTCACTGTCACACACTCACTCACACACACTATCATACTCACACACTCACTGTCACACACACGATCATACACACACACACACTCTCACTGTCACACACTCACTCACACACACATTATTATACACACTCACTCACACACACTATCATACTCACACACTCACTGTCACACACACTATCATACACACACACACACTCTCACTGTCACACACTCACTCACACACATTATTATACACACTCACTCACACACACTATCATACTCACACACTCACTGTCACACACACTATCATACACACACACACTCTCACTGTCACACACTCACTCACACACATTACTATACACATACACACTCACTCACACACTCACACACACACTGTCACACTGTCACACACATACACATAGACATTCTCACACACACTATTAAATACACACATGCACAACTTGTATGAGACGAGTATGCTGATTTGCAAACCACTTCCTCTGTTACCTGTTCAGTCACATGACGTCACAATGAAGAGTGTGTGAGAGACACAGCATCTACCTCTCTGTCAGTATCCATACTTTTTCCTTGCTCTCCCTCTCTCCCTCCCTCCTCTATCCCCCCCCCCCCCTCCCACCCACCCCCCGTTCCTGTGCTTTATGGCCTCCCAGGCAGCACACTTAATTAAGGGAAACTCAGATTTACTGATGTAATGCTGCTGCGAGAAAGGCGGTGTTACGGATTGGAAAAGCAGAGCTGGGGAAGCGATTGGTCAGCTGGTCTGGGAGAGTGGGCGGAGCTTTCATTACTCAGTCGTCAGGATGGGGTGGAGACTGATGTGTGTTCCTATAGGCCTAAGGATGTGTGGCTACTGGGGGGGGGAGTGTATCCTATCCCATAATCCTCAGTGCTGATGGTGCTCCAGGTCGAGGCCGAGTCAGCATTTTTCTCTGAGGATAGGGATGGCTGAAGCAGGGAGTGTGAGGAGTATGGCACTGCCCTGTGCATGCTGCGTTTGGGGGGTGTGAGGGAGGGGGAGGGTGCGGGAATCACCTGGGATCACACACACACACACACACACACACGATCAGTCTTCTGCAGGTCTATGACCAATTTCCTCAGGTGTCTAAAATGCTGTCAAAATTTAAAGAATGAAGTTTCGCAATCTGCTGTACATGAACACCAGATGTTTGTGTGAGTGTGTGTGCGTGTGTCTGTGAGTATGTGTGTGTGCTCATATTCATGAATAAACAGTGTCGGTACAGGCGTAGTGCGGGGTTGTGTTTTGGGTATGCTGCTATCTGTGTGAGCCCTTTGGCACTGCCTGCACACTGCAGGAGGGAGGGAGAGAGGGGGAGGGAGGAAGAGAGGGAGGGAGGGAGAGTGTAAGCAGACTGTTTCATTAATGAGGTGCAGTACAGTAGTACATAGTAGTACTATGGATGATGTGTGTGCATGAGGGTATGTGTGTAATGTGTTCATGTATGAGGTTTGTTAGCGCTGTTTATCACAGCTCTGTTTATTTGCTAGGGTTTATTACAACAGTAAAAGGCAAAAAAACCTCTTTTCTCTCTCTCTCTCTCTCTCTCTCTCTCTCTCTCTCTCCTGCTCCCCCCACCCCCCAACTCTCCTGCTGTTTCTGTTCTGGCTCTCTACTTATCCTTGGTCAGCTGTACAGGATGACATTGTGGGGTTTAGAGTTGGGCCCATACCATACCCATCTACCTCCCTCCAGGACTGGAGTTAAACCTGCAGACACTGCAGCCCTACAGGACTGGAGTTAAACCTGCAGACACTGCGGCCCTCCAGGACTGGAGTTAAACCTGCAGACACTGCGGCACTCCAGGACTGGAGTTAAACCTGCAGACACTGTGGCCCTCCAGGACTGGAGTTAAACCTGCAGACACTGCGGCCTTCCAGGACTGGAGTTAAACCTGTGGCAGGAGACACTGCAGCCCTCCAGGACTGGAGTTAAACCTGCAGACACTGCGGCCCTCCAGGACTGGAGTTAAACCTGCAGACACTGCGGCCCTCCAGGACTGGAGTTAAACCTGCAAACACTGTGGCCCTCCAGGACTGGAGTTAAAATTGCAGACACTGCCCCCTGCAGGACTGAAGGCACTAGTAATGGATATTATAAGAGTGAAAAGACCCATGATGCTTTGCATTGTTTCATTGGCTCCTCTTGATTCAATATGTGATGGAAACTTTTATCTGCAGCACCTTAGCGTTTTTGTGATTAGATTAATTCACCAATGAGAGTTGCCGGGAGGCCAGTGTGGATTCTGGTCTAGCATCGGGGAAAAATGCATTGATTTTTAGCTTGGGCCGTCTGCAGGCTTAGCGGTGCGTTCATATTTCTGACAGTGGGCTGGTTCGGCCAGGACACATTTGCCTATGCACACATTTATTACCCAAGCACCTGAGTTGAAATCGGGTTCTTATGAATGTGTGATTGTGCTCGATGGGAGGTAGGAGCCCGTCATACACACCGTCTTTACCAGCATAAAGTAAAGGTGGTCAGAATCTAACCATGATTAATTGAGCGTTTTGGAAGCAGCTCTGCTGGTGTGGAAGGACGTGGAGCAGACTATGGGGTCAGTGAATGCTGAGTGATGGATTTACCCAGAATTCAGCTGGAGAACAATCAGAGGACATGGCTGGCGTTTGAGGTGAATACGACATCTCTCCCGCCTGTGATCGGGACCTGGTTACAGATCCATGTTTTGACTGGTGTTTGCGCTTGGCTTTTGCTCTCGGTCTTTGCAAACGGCAGAGGCATCAGAGGTGTCCCACAGACAGCATGCATGTGATTGTGTGATTGTTCACAGACTGTAGTGGGTCCGTGGTGATGTAGATGCACAGATACATGCACATGGGCAGTGTTTCCACACACCTACGCAGGTACCGCTCATGAGCACAGGTGTTATGAGCACCTGTAACACAGGATTCTGCTGTCACTGTGGCGAGGGGAACACCTGCCCTCACCTTTCTCAGTAATGCTGTCAGAATGTTTGCAGCGGTTCCAGTCACTTCTCTCTGCCACAGCACAGAGAACGACGCGATCCTGCACACACATGTTTCCCAAGTCTTCCTTTTATGAGAAGAAAGAGAGAGAAAAGGAAAAAAAACGATGAAAAGTGACTTAAGCCCGGGAATAAAGGGGCGTAAAACCAGCACACTGCTCTATTTCTTCTGTGTGTCTCCCAAAGTCAACACGGCGGACACAACTCTCTGATGCAGAGAGAGAGACTGGCTCTGCTCGGGTTCCTCTGGCCTGGCCCCTGGAGAGAGGGGGAGAGAGGGGGCACACTCCTGCAGCCAAGCCACAGACGGGGGGAGTGGGTCCTGGAACAGTGAGTTGGGCGAGGTCCAGGCTTTGAGGCCCAGTTGGACGCAACACTGAGTTATGGTTGGTCAGGAGGCAGCCAATCAGGGACCAGCTCCTCTCTGGTACTGATGGGGTTCACTCCTGCTCAGCTGGGTGTGTGTGAGTGTATGAGTGTGTGTGTGTGAGAGTGTGTGTGTGTGTGGCTGTGTGAGTATATGAGTGTGTGTGTGTGTGTGTGTGTATGAGTGTGTGTGTGAGTGTATGAGTGTGTGTGTGTGTGTGTGTGTGTGTGTGTGTGTGAGTGAGTGAACATCCCATGCTTTAACTCCTCTGAGTTTACCTTTACCAGAGCTCTCACTGTAAAAAATTTTTAAAAAAGGGCAAAACTAAATTGTGCCGCCTTTGACATGTTGTCTGCACTGCTGTAGGAAATGGAATATTTAAATTTCAGTTCCCCACATCCTACACTGTCTGCCACACCCGCGCAGACATGCTGCTCAGGGAACAGCTGCGCAGATAGCAATATGGAGAGTGCTCTCCTGCATAGCTCTGAGCAAGCCTAGTCTCTCCTGCGCAACTCTGAGCAAGCGTAGTCTCTCCTGCGCAACTCTGAGCAAGCCTAGTCTCTCCTGCGCAGCTCTTAGCCAGCCTAGTCTCTGGGGCCTTGGTGAATTGCAGTTTTGCCCAGTTTGCTGAGTTTTATGGCCATTTGATTCCTTCTGAGAAAACAATCTCTGTCCAGCGAATTGTGAAAATGCAGTTGTAAAAAACATCTATGACAAATGACCTTTTCATTGATTTTTTGACAGACAGACGAAAGTGTGTCTGTCTATCTAAAATATGAGGGAAGAAATTTTGGAAAGTCCCTCACCAATCAGAGGGAGGGACTGGGCTGGGTGGGGGAGGGGGGGAGATATCTGCAGATATGTGGGAGGTCAAAGATAATATAATAAATTATTCTTAAAACATAAAATCCAGGTGAACACTGGTTTAAACTGAATTGTCATTAAAAAAAAACAATTCCTTTTTGGCATTTGAAATTCTAAGTATTTACCCAATTGTCATAATCTATTTATTATTTGTGTTTCCACACCAGTGACAAATTCTCTGGTAAATTTTCACCATTCAGTGATATATGTTTTACCATACAGAGACTGCTCTTTGCTTAGTAAACACTTCTCCTTTGTAGTGAAGATATTCATATTACATTAGAATGTTTAGCACATGCTTTTCTCCCAGGCAGTTTTCACAGTTCACATTTTTGTACGTATTCTCCATTTATTTACCTGCATATATGATGAAGGAGCTACACTCAAGGGGACAGCAGCTGTGCCCTGCCCGGGAATCAAACCTGCATCCTCAGAATAGCAGGCCCAGTTCTTAAAGCGTGACTGTAATTTTACCTTTAAAATGGAAGCAGTGTAGAGGTTGCTGGTTCAATTCCCAGCTAAGATACTGTCATTGTGCCCTTATGCAAAGTACTTTCTCACAGAATTCCTTCAGTGAATATCCAGCTGTATGAATGGTTAGTGAACAAAATGTGAACTGTAAATTTTCTGGGATAAACGTATCTCTTAAATATGTAAATGTCAAAACCTTCGAGCCAAAGTAGGGGGCAGAACCTCCTGATCCACCCTTCAGCCTCAGGGGGTAAGGTTCCTCTGAGGTGCGGCACACCTGAGCCGGGGAGAGGATGAGCTGCGTGCTCCGAATGTCGCCCGCATGGCTTCAGTGATTTTATTACGGTCAGATGGTTCCCTGAGCGCTCTTTGTTTGCAGAAGGGAATGCAGCGCGTAGCAGCGTTTGGCTCCCGTCCAGGAGGTAATACGGTCCTCTTCTGACACTCATCCAAACTGGCTACTGAGCATCGCTTCAAAATGTGCCACCTGTTTCTTACTGCTTCTGTTTCAGCTTTTTTCACAAACTGAAGTAAAGTAGGTCATCACTGGAGCACCGTAGAAAGTGAGCGCGGCCTTCGCTCCTGTTTTAGGAACTGGTAAATGAGAACTCCAGTGGATGATGTGATGTGTTTTTTTAGTGACTGTGAGTTTAAATACAGGCGGCTGATGGGTGAGAAGAGATAAATGTCAGAGAAATGACAAATGCTCCTTCAGGGAATGGGTTGGGCTTTTCGGGGATGTTCGTTAGGGGAGGTGATGGGGTGAAGCCCCCAGTTTTGCGGTGCGTTTTGTGAGGGTGCAGGGACAAGATGTCAGTGGGTGTGCATGTGTTGTGTAGTATAGAGTATGTAATATGTGCGTTATAGTGTGGGATTGTGGGTATTGTAGTATATGGTTGAGTGTGTTATAGTGTGTGGTTTAGGATTTTGTAGTGTGGGGTTGTGGGTATTGTAGTGTATGGTAGACTGTGTTACAGTGTGTGGTTGAGGATGTTGTAGTGTGTGGTTGTGGGTATTGTAGTGTATGGTTGAGTGCGTTATAGTGTGTGGTTTAGGATGTTGTCGTGTGGGGTTGTGGGTATTGTAGTATATGGTTGAGTGTGTTATAATGTGTAGTTGAGGGTGTTTCATGGTGTGGTTTAGGATGTTGTCATGTGTGGTTGTGGGTATTGTAGTGTATGGTTGAGTGTGTTATAGTGTGTGGTTGTGGGTATTGTAGTATATGGTAAACTGTGTTATAGTGTGTGGTTGTGGGTATTGTAGTATATGGTAGACTGTGTTATAGTGTGTGGTTGTGGGTATTGTAGTATATGGTAGACTGTGTTATAGTGTGTGGTTGTGGGTATTGTAGTATATGGTAGACTGTGTTACAGTGTGTGGTTGTGGGTATTGTAGTATATGGTAGACTGTGTTATAGTGTGTGGTTCTGGGTATTGTAGTATATGGTAGACTGTGTTATAGTGTGTGGTTGTGGGTGTTGTAGTATATGGTAGACTGTGTTATAGTGTGCAGTTGAGGGTGTTTCATGGTGTGGTACTGTATGGTCATGGTGCAGGTTGGGGCAGTGAGGCGAGCTGCAGTGCCAGCAGCAGTCTCAGAGCTGGGATTTGAGTGGGAGGTTTATGGGGGCAGAGACAGTCATCCCGTCTCCCTGTGTGGCCTGAATTTACTGCGGCCGTGTTTACATCTGCATGAGAGGAGCGGAGGAACCCGGAGGAACCTGGAGGAACCTGCCACACACACTGTCTACCTCACAACATCAATACATTCATTACTGTCCCAGTCTCTAAAACGGCAGCTTTTCGGGAAATGATGTGCGCGTTTGCATTCAATATCACAGGTATATATGACAGTTTACTGCCTAAGGGTATATTCTGTGTGTGTGTATGGCAGGTAAAAGCTGGAAGTATATCCTTTAACAGCACAGGTGTGTCTGATGGGTAGAGGTGAGAGCATGATCTCAAAGAACACAGGTGTGTGATGGTTAAAATGCTATTCAGTTGCCTGTATTCGGTAGAAATACACAGTGTGTGTGTTTGTGTTGGGAGGACCATCTCACTGTTACAGTCCTCCGCCTGACCAGGAGAGTGCAGGCAAGTGCAGAAATGACCTCCTCCCTCTGCAGTCTGCCAGCCTAGCTGCGCAGGTGAGAGCCCTCACCTTTGTGAGGAGAACTGAAGGACAGGCTCAGATGCTGGAGTGCTTTGTGTTGGTCTTCAGAGCTGCTGGGCCGTGAGGTAAAGGGTAAATTTACCTCATGCCCCGTGTGTGAGACATGGGGAGTGTGATGTTAAAGGCGTGCTTGAATTCGGCTGCCTTTCTACGCTCAGTTAATTCAACAAAGATGAGCTTTACACTCCCCTCTCTGTGACATCACCTCTCATCAGAGCCAGTCAGGGCTTGTCTGAGTCTCGGAACCAACAGTAAAAAATGAGAAAGACGGAATGTTTGCCTCGTACGACGGAACAGGGAAAAAACTGACTGAAACGTCACAGAAGAAGTACATGTGAAAGTTTCCTCGTGTTTGCATGGAAGCTTCACTCTGTTTATAATTCCATGTTTTAGTTTTGGTTGATTTTCCTCTTCACTTGAAAGCGAGCTTTTTCTGTGTTGCTGATCGTGATTGTGTGGGTCTCAGAGAGAGATTAACATCACATTGTAACAGAAACTCTGGGGGTGGCGGTGGTTTTGGGGAAGGTGTTGTGTGTCAGAGGTGAAAGGTGGAGCCACCCGCACTGCGGCTTTCCTGTTTCCTGTCTGAGACGGCGGGAATATACGCGCGCTCGGCGATGGTCTGGTTATGACTGCGCGGGGCCTTCTCTACCGAGGATGGGCCACTTTCAGGCAGCGACGGGAATGTTTCAGTCATTTGTGTTTCTTTAGAATCCATTTAACAGGGAAGACGGAAATGGTGACGCTGTCCTCAGTAAGAAAAGAAATGACACATTTACGATCGGCCACCTGTGGGGATGGCACCTGAACGAAAGGTGTTTTTGGAGGAGGATCAGGCCTGGAGGGGCTCTGTGTGCCCAGTGTTACAGTGGCACTAAGATGTGTGTCTGAATGAAATCACTTTCACATACACAGTGGCACTAAGATGTGTGTCTGAATTAAATCACTTTCACATACACAGTGGCACTAAGATGTGTGTCTGAATTAAATCACTTTCACATACACAGTGGCACTAAGATGTGTGTCTGAATTAAATCACTTTCACATACACAGTGGCACTAAGATGTGTGTCTGAATTAAATCACTTTCACATACACACATAGATTCTAGTATCCAGTGTCCTGCACCTGCTATCACAATAGCAATAATGAAATTAATACTTGTATTTGTGTGAAATGGGGTGTAAAATGCAAACTTAAACATATGAAAAACAAGAACATTGAGAGGTCCCCATTGGGGTCTAGAAGAGAGAAAGAACAGAGATGGCCAGTCATTTACGGCCATTTATCCTCAGCTGGGAATCAGACACCAAACTGAATCAGACAAATCAGTGTTGTCACAGACTCGAAGAGTCACAGTCTCTGAGTCACAGACACATAGAGTCACAGACACTGAGTCATAGAGTCACAGACTCAGAGAGTCAAAGAGTCACAGACACTGAGTCAAAGAGTCACAGACTCAGAGAGTCACTGAGTCACAGACTCACAGACACATAGAGTCACAGACTCAGAGAGTCAAAGAGTCACAGACTCACAGATACATAGAGTCACAGACACTGAGTCAAAGAGTCACAGACTCAGAGAGTCAAAGAGTCACAGACACAGAGACTCACAGAGTCACAGACTCAGAGAGTCATAGAGTCACAGACACTGAGTCATAGAGTCAGCGACCCAGTGAGTCAAAAAGTCACAGACACAGAGAGTCACTGAGTCACAGACTCACAGGTACATAGAGTCACAGACTCAGAGAGTCATAGACTCACAGACACAGAGTCACTGAGTCACAGACTCATAAATACATAGAGTCACAGACTCAGTGAGTCACAGAGTCAGTCTCACAGCTGTTTTACACAGCTGTGTGGTCTGCCCTCCTCAGCTGTCCCTACTTCTATCTTGTACCAAACAGCACTTTGTTAGTGTGTTTGGTCGTAAAATGCAGACTGTAGGAATAAAAAAAAGAAGTTTTGCTGCTATCTGTGGATCATGTCTTACATGAGACCCCTGACCTCTGGTTATTCCTGGGGGACCACAGTGTCTGCAGATTTAACTCCAGTCCTGGAGGGCAACAGTGTCTGCAGGTTTAACTCCAGTCCTGGAGGGCCACAGTGTCTGCAGGTTTAA
>CM040750.1:38099385-38199385 GCA_022829145.1 Albula goreensis
CAGGGTGGAGATCAGTGACACAGCTACACAGTTAAAGAGGTGATTAATCTGATTCATCTGAAAGCGGAGCAGATCCAGCTGAAAGCCCAGACACTGAACCAAAGGAGAAAATTAGTTCCAGTTTTTGTCTCATATGCTAAATGCTACAGAACCACACAAAGATCACTGAAAACATTATGGGATATTTTTTTCTCCATACTAAACTGACAATGTTTTTCTATCTTTCCTTAAAAGTTTTGGGTTATCTGGCTTTCATTCTGTTAGATGTGAGCAGAAGCCATGTGTGTCTGTGATCTGTGCTTTTGGTTCCTCGTTCTATGTTACTTTTCTTTTTCTCAATTTGCTTTTTTAAACATCTCAGTTGACAAAACTGCCTTGACACCTTCCTGTCATCGGCCACATCCTTAGTTTTTGACTTGGGGGCGGGGTGTTGCGGTTGCTATAGGGCCACATTGTTAGCCTTGTCAGCATTGTTTGCCTCCACCGACCCACGCATCGCGATCGAAACGCATTGGCGTGGTGAAAGAATGCGCTTTTCTAAAATTAGCACTTCCTCTTTCTAAATTTAAAACATTTTCTCTCACCCCCGACCCACATGCCCCACGCTGTGTGACGTGTCCTCTACTTTTCTTGGTATTGTTTCCTTCTCCTGTTCTGCTGCTTTTCTGTCTGTGTGTGATCGTACAGAGGTGAGTGTGTGTATGCTGGGCCGAACAGTGCCACTGTTTTGTTTGCATTTCTGAGTGAAAACCTTCATTTGCAATTAAAGTGTCTCTTGAACTCACATTCATACAACGTACAAATAACACACCACCATGTTACTTACCTGTGTAATTCCATTTCCATGTTTCAAGATGTTTTTTTTTTCCCAAAGCAAAACTAAAACTAACTAAACAAAACAAGTTGTATTAAACTAATCCCTTACAAATGCCCAAATTCCACAAAATTGATTTCTGTGGAGAATGTGCATCATTCCAAATGGGATCAGTGATGGGACAGCTGACTCACCTTCGTTATTCTTGCTGCAGCCATCTTTATGAGACGTATCATACCCTGGGAGAGGGTGACACTAACTCACACAACCTAAACACACCACATGCCGTATCAGAGCAATTAATCAGCAATAATTTTCTACGGAGCTTCATTCTGCTTGTTAGAATACATCATTCATCCCAGCTGAAGTGAACTTCTCTGTCCCTGGTCAGCACTGACAATGTAATAAACCTACGCAAGCTAGAAGACACAAAGTTAGAGCTGCAAGCTCTCCCAAAACATAGAACCAAAGCTATAATATGAAGGAACGGCAGTATCAGTGGCACAGACCACCTTCAGAGGGGTCTGAGATTCACAAAACACTATGAATTATAGACACACCCCCCTTTGGAGTTAACCAGTTGACAATAACAAGTCTTAGGCGTTGCAATTTAGTGAAAAATAGTTATTGTGTTGAATAATTTAGTACATTGTTTTCATAACTGTTGGGCATTATGGATTAAAATACATATCTCTTGTGCTTGTGCTCTTGTGTGTGCTAGCTCAGGTGCTATCATTTAAAAAAAAAAAATAAGGGTAGGAAGTGAGTTTATTGCGGTTTCTGGAGGGTGAGCGTACTGTAAAGAATAACTGCTAACTGACCCGCTAAATCATCTGCTAACTGAGCCTGTAATCTGCTAACTCAGATGCTAATCCAGCCTTAAATTCCAACACTACCTCACCCACTAACTCAGCCTGTAACTCCCAAGCTAACTCATCTGCTAACTCAGCCTGTAACTCAGACGCTACCTCACCCGCTAACTCAGCCTGCAACTCCCAAGCTAACTCATCTGCTAACTCAGCCTGTAACTCAGACGCTACCTCACCCGCTAACTCAGCCTGCAACTCCCAAGCTAACTCATCTGCTAACTCAGCCTGTAACTCAGACGCTACCTCACCCGCTAACTCAGCCTGCAACTCCCAAGCTAACTCATCTGCTAACTCAGCCTGTAACTCCCAAGCTAACTCATCTGCTAACTCAGCCTGTAACTCCCAAGCTAACTCATCTGCTAACTCAGCCTGTAACTCCCAAGCTAACTCATCTGCTAACTCAGCCTGTAACTCAGACGCTACCTCACCCGCTAACTCAGCCTGCAACTCCCAAGCTAACTCATCTGCTAACTCAGCCTGTAACTCCCAAGCTAACTCATCTGCTAACTCGCTCGCTAATTCCCGTGCTAATGCTGACTCAGTCACTGTGCCGTCCACAGGGCTGCTTTGGACAATGCCGCCTCCTCTTTCCAAGAAAACTCACTCTCTCTTCCTTTGTCTGTCTCACCCTCTGTCTTCCTCTATCTCTCTCTCTCTCTTCCTTTGCTCCTCTCTTTCTCTGTTCTCTGTCCTTCTATCACTCCCCTATCTCTCTTTTCCTCTCGTTTATCGACTTGATTTCAATTTTAAGATGCTTTATTGGCGTGACAGACACTGCGATGGTCTCCCCCTCTCTCTCTCTTTTTCCCCCGTTTCTCTGAATGTTTGCTCCTCTGACTCTGCATGTGTTAAAGTGACGGATTTAACAGAAAACCCTTTATATGTTGAGAAGGTTCTTTAAATCAGAGATCAGAGGTCATGACAGTGAGTAGGCCGAGGCCGATGTTATATTGATATAACATTTACACCACTGCGTTATTAAAAAAACTCACATCCCATTGTAATGACATTGAAGTAATAAGGTTTGAGTCACATTCTGTTTTGAATGAAACTTTATTAGTCACAGCGCCATTGACAGTACTGCACCGATGATGTAAGTAGTCTAAGCATAGATTGGGGTTGTTATCTTTTATAGGATGCAGACGGGATGTGTTTATGTGGAGACTGACACATTTAAAGATAAAGTCGCGTATTAATAGGGTTTTGGGTTCAGAGTGTCCTGATGTGGGTGGTGGCTTGGGTGAGGGTGGGGGTCGTAGATAGAGGTAGCACCGTTTGGGCCTCTAATTTAAGACAACAGTCCATAAATACCCACCATCAGCCCCTTCATTTTAAACCTCAAATCCTCAAACAAATATTTTGTCTGGCCGCTCCAGTGAGTTTGTGGCTGGGGTCTCCAGGTGCGGCACAGCTCTGTTAATGTGCTGGATGTGCGCTGGCTCCAAACATCATCATGTCTAAAAAATACAGCCCTGCATCGCGCCAAAGCAACAACAGCCTCCCTCCCTGAAATTAGGGCAGCAGTGCACTCTGGGTGTTGTTTTCTATATACATGCTATAAATACATGTATAATTATGTTATTATAACATTTCTTTGTTTATTTTTGAGTGTGTCTGTGTGTGAGTGTGTATGATAGTGTGCGTATGTGTATGCTTGTGCCATATTTGTGTGTGTTTGTGTGCATGTGCATTTGTGTGTGTGCATGAGCATGTGTGTGTCTTATTTGTGCTGTAGTCTGCACATTGTACAGACACACACAGACAGACAGACAGACACGTGTTTTCTGAAGGGTTCATTTTCTGTTCAGCTTTTTACTGTTCCTCTCTGGAATTCCCGCAAATGGTCTGACTTATTTTTCTGTGCTCAATTTTTTTTCCATTTAATTTCCCAATGATCTCATACAGAATGAAACTGAAACCAGGAATTTCACAACAGTCTGTTAATTTATTCACCGTGTGTGTGTGTGTGTGTGTGTGTGTGTGTGTGTGTCTTTGAGTGTGTGTGTGTGTGTGCATGCCTGTATGTGAGTGTGCAATTGTGTATATGCGAGTGTTCAAGAGTTAAAATTAAAAGAAAAAAAAAAGATTTTCACAATAACATCATGAAAGCATGTACCACATCTTAGTTCAGCACAAATCCTGTCTTTACGACCATATATGGGGAGAATGACCTCAACACCCATGTGGTAGTGATCAGTGAAGTGAGGGATGATGGGTAAATGATTCACCTGGAGGCAGGCCACAGTGTTCTGGGTCCTGTCCCAAACCTTCTGAAGCTCCCTCCTCCCTCCCTCCCTCTCTTACCTCATCCATTTCACTGATCTGGAACACTGACCAGTTGACCAGGAGACGTTTCTATCATACTGCTCTGTAAATAAGCTGAGGAGGGAAAGGCATGACTGTAGAGTTTTATATTTAGCATTTTAATCATTTAGCAGATTCTTTTAACTCACAGCAACTTACGGGAAATATATTTGCTCAGCAGCAGAAGTGCAATAACATCAGACCCATGGGTGTTAAAATAAGACAGGCAGTGCTGGTACAAACTCACATTAGCTGTTTCAGATGCGGCCCAGGATTACTTCCTTGCCTTGTGTTTGCCGCTGCCCCCCCCCACCTCCACCACACCCGTCACACAGATCTCCCATAGCTCTCCCAGGGAACCCCCACAGGCTTTATGGACTGGGAGACCTGACCTTACGGACTGGGAGACCTGGCCTTATGGACTGGGAGACCTGACTGATATGGTAGTCAGGAAAGCGCATAGCATAGCATAGCATAGCGAGGCATACAGTGGCGGCTGGTGATACAGAGTGATCATCACCGATCAATGTAATGATCCCCACCTGTCCTGAGCTCACTAGCTGCCACTGGTGGCATAGCACTCTGATCAGGGCACAGGTACCCTAGCATAGCATAGCATAGCTGCCACTGGTGGCATAGCACTCTGATCAGGGCACAGGTACCCTAGCATAGCATAGCATAGCTGCCACTGGTGGCATAGCACTCTGATCAGGGCACAGGTACCCTAGCATAGCATAGCATAGCAAAGTGTAGCATAGCATAACATGGTACAGTGCTCTGATCTCGGCAGCCCAAAGTGAGTGTAGCCTAGCATAGCATAGGATAACATAACAGCCACAGCAGGAACTGACCTCACTTTGCATTTCCTGTGCCCAGGGCCATGTGACCTCAGCAGTCTTCAACCTTCCCTGTCAGTCCCTTTGATTGATAAAACCAGGTAATGCGGCAGTCAGGCTAATTCTTGCCAAGTCTGGGTTCATAACACAGATAAAACAGCCCCAACTACAACACGCACACACTCAACCACACCAGGGTTTCTCTGTACCTCCCAGCATGGCCTGCTGCTCTCAGTATAAGGGCTTTATCATCAGCAGGGGGTAGCGGAGTGTGTCTGGCAGGCTGGCCAGGTTGCTGGTAACCCTGCTTATGTAAGTATGGAAATGGCACAGCCACATGAACAGGAGTCATTTGGAGGTGGAGAGAGACGAGGAAGTGGGACGTGGGAGGTATCTGCGAATGTGGAGGGCCCTCGTCTGTCTGTGTGCCTTTCCACTTCACTGGAGGGCCACTTACCTGCCACCTGAGAGCCCCCCCATGCCCCCCACCCTCCCACAGCACCTGCTGTTCCAGGACCCAGCAGGCTGAAAAGCCAAACGCCCAGCCATACATTTCATACTCATTCACTGGTCCTCCAGTCCTTTAGGGGGAGCCATGCTCCACATGCACAACTTACGCATTAAAGCAATGGATTTGTTTTTACCCAATCAGACGCAGAGGATAATGAGCTGGCTAAATGCAGAGATATGGGATATGTGGAAATTTGAGCAGGACACAGGGATTGATAATCTGTACTCACTAGCAAAGTGCCATGTGATTCTACCTCAGCTAAAAGTCTCAAGTCTCATCCAAGAGACCAAATTTACTGCGGCAGTCCAAGCAACACCACCAGAGGGGGTATAGAGTATCCCATCATGCTCCTGCACTCTTTCACTGTGATCATCATGGATTTCCTGAGCTGATGTCACCTGTCTGGAGTGGATTCCATGTTTTTATGACATCACAAAAGTGCTGTGTCTCACAGAATAAACGATACTGTGTAGCATGTAAACTATGGCACTGTATGGGTTTTCTTTCCTTTATTTTCATTTCATAATGTGAGGCTTGTCCAATAAAAGCCCAGGATCAGAATTCTTGGAGAACTTTGGAGTGAAAACAGGAAGAGGCTGGCATCCTGAAAGTGAGAAACAGGAAATCAATTTTCACAGAAAGCATGCGTGCATTAAGAAACTCACCTATTGTTGTGTGTTGCCCAGATCTTAACTTTTGATTAGCACAGTTGCCCCTTCTAGTTGCAGCTGAATGTTTGAGGGGTTATTCTGTGTAAGGTTGCTTTTGCACAGTAAAATCCCGTGAATGCTAAAGGTGTGTTTCTTCCTAACAGGTATAACAAAGGCTGGCCCCACCCACCTGCATGGCGCTGATGGAGCGAGCCGTGTAGTGAGGACACGCCACTGCAGGTACCACACCCTTTGAACACTTACAGGCCCTGATCTGCAGTCAGTTTTGCCTTTTAGCTCAGAATGATGAGGTTAGGATATGGACAGGTGAAATCTGATCTGAGATCAGACCTTTGACTTTGAGGGCTCCGAACGGAGAAACAAACTGGAAAGATCTGGAAAATTTGACCTTGATATGAGGAATTAACTGGTTAGGGATCCACAGTGGTTATTTAAAATCTAGTTTTGTATTCACACTCGTTAACTGAGTCTTATTTTAACCCTTCCTGAACATTGACACGGTTGTTAAATGGTCCGTTCATGATGGTGAAAATGATAGTGGCAGGTGCTTGCTGCAGACACATTTCATTTCTCCTGTGGTTTTCATTTCTCATTTTACATGGATGAAAAAACATATAAAACGATTAAATCTACTTAAATTTACGACTTAAATGTAGTAAATTTATTAAAATATATTTTCTCTCTCTATATATATATATGTATATATATAAACAAAAATACAAATAAAATAATTTCAGTGAAATATTATTAGAAGTATATTTTCCAAAGGGAGATATTTTTACAGCATATTCTATTTCCACAAACAGAAGAATGAGAGGTTTGGCAGCTGGCTTTAAAAGGCTCCTGAAAAACAAACACAAACAGGGCAGGAGCAGAGAGGGAGTGGCCCCTGTGGGAGCGGGGGGGCGATCATCTTCCCCCGGCCGTGCGCTCAAAAGCCCCTCTGTTCTGCCCCGCTGCCCTGCCCCGCTCCGCACCAGCACAAAAGACAAAAGGGGGAGGAACCAGAAATCCCCACACAGCAGCGCTTAGTGTCGGGGGGGTTGGTGAGAGCAGGGCGTCCGGCCGGCTCCGGGCTTCACCACCCCCCCACCCCCACCACCCTGCCTGATTACAAAGGTCACATTCAGCCTGACACAATACGGCCGCTGCCTGCTCAACAGCCCTATGCCAGCCTGGAGGGCACTACCGACATCCACCCTTTCAGCAGCCGCTGCACTACCAACATCCACCCTTTCAGCAGCCGCTGCACTACCAACATCCACCCTTTCACCAGCCTCTGCACTACCGACATCCACCCTTTCACCAGCCGCTACACTACCGACATCCACCCTTTCACCAGCCGCTGCACTACCGACATCCACCCTTTCACCAGCCGCTACACTACCAACATTCACCCTTTCACCAGCTGCTGCACTACCGACATCCACCCTTTCACCAGCCGCTGCACTACCAACATCCACCTTTCACCAGCCGCTACACTACCAACATCCACCCTTTCACCAGCCGCTGCACTACCGACATCCACCCTTTCACCAGCCACTGCACTACCAACATCCACCCTTTCACCAGCCGCTGCACTACTGACATCCACCCTTTCACCAGCCGCTGCACTACTGACATCCACCCTTTCACCAGCCGCTACACTACTGACATCCACCCTTTCACCAGCCACTGCACTACCGACATCCACCCTTTCACCAGCCACTGCACCACTGACATCCACCCTTTCACCAGCCGCTGCACCACTGATATCCACCCTTTCACCAGCCGCTGCACTACTGACATCCACCCTGTCACCAGCCAATGCACTACTGACATCCACCCTTTCACCAGCCGCTACACTACTGACATCCACCCTTTCACCAGCCACTGCACCACTGATATACACCCTTTCACCAGCCACTGCACTACCACTACTGACATCCACCCTTTCACCAGCCGCTGCACTACCAACATCCACCCTTTCACCAGCCGCTGCACTACCGACATCCACCCTTTCACCAGCCGCTGCACTACTGATATCCACCCTTTCACCAGCCGCTGCACTACCAACATCCACCCTTTCACCAGCCGCTACACTACTGACATCCACCCTTTCACCAGCCACTGCACTACTGATATCCACCCTTTCACCAGCCACTGCGCTACCAACATCCACCCTTTCACCAGCCACTACACTACTGACATCCACCCTTTCACCAGCCACTGCACTACCGACATCCACCCTTTCACCAGCCGCTGCACTACCGACATCCACCCTTTCACCAGCCAATGCACTACCGACATCCACCCTTTCACCAGCCGCTGCACTACCAACATCCACCCTTTCACCAGCCAATGCACTACCGACATCCACCCTTTCACCAGCCACTGCACTACTGATATCCACCCTTTCACCAGCCACTGCGCTACCAACATCCATGAGTGTGAGGGTATATTTGTCCGTTTATGTGTGATGGTATGTGTGTGCATGTTTGTGTGACACTATGAGTGTCTCTGTCTCTGTATGAGAGCATGGGGTTGTGCATGTGTGTGTGTGTATGTGTGTGTGTGGCTAATCCTCTCAGTCAGTGAAAGCTTGGTCTCTCTGCGTAGCCTCTCGGACAGACGAGGCTGTTTGCGATTGTTTGTTTGAGCGGTGTGGCAGGGAACAAGGAAACCCCCGTTACCGCGGAAACCCCCGGGTAAACATCATTGATTTCCCCAGGTCTGGACCTGCAGTTCCTCTCTGCCCAATCAGCACTGCAGCAGCGCCCTGTCAGGGCCACCCGCCTGCCTCACTTCAGTACTAATGTAACACGCTAACGCAGGCTAACATCTTCACTGCCACTCAGTGGCTTCTTTATGTGCAGCATAAGTGTTTAAGCTGTCTTAAACGTTTCTGACGTGATTTCGCCAATTTTCAGAGAGGCTCAGTCACTATACTGTTTCAGCCATCTCTGTGAGAAACAACAGGAGTGCTTGAGCTGGGAACGCACAGACGAATGAACAAACATTGACAGAACGTTGGCAGAATGTTATCAGAATGTTGGCAGCTGGTCCAGACCGATCTTCTTTGAGGGCAGGAGAGCAACTTGGCTAAGGATGGATTGGTGATGACATCATCGTGGAGACAACAGCAGAGCCACACAGACTCTTACTGTCTATGACTTTCTGTTTTCTCCAGCAGAGTTTAGTTGTCTGTCAGTGTGTCTGTTTTCTCCAGCAGAGTTAAGTTGTCTGTCAGTGAGTCTGTTTTCTCGAGCAGAGTTAAGTTGTCTGTCAGTCTGTCTGTTTTCCCTAGCACCTGTTTTCCCCATTTCTCTCTGGTATCGACTTGTGGATTTGTAGGAAAAACATACATCTTGGCTTCAAAATCCTGTACCAACATGTGAAATGCGTAAAATCTTGATAAACAGGATTTGGAAAAAAAAGTAATCAAACACTGCATGAGCAGGACAGAGTAGGTACCATACCGCTGCCTGCCCTCCTGCATGTGACTGCACACATTCAAACATTTCTCAGTTTTTAAATGTGTCACAACCATGTGTTTGTCACGCCACACTCTACAGTTACAGTTTGCAGTTTGCTCCTCAGATTGCGGTGAAGTGATGCGAAGGCCTTGCTGCATTTTGAGGTGACTCGTTGGGTGACACATGGTGAGTCACTGCTCACTGTAATAAAATCACTCAACAGGATTATCTGGGGAAAAGCCTGCAGATGAGTGAACACCTGGGGAAATAAAGCGTGAATACAGAGACGGGCTGATGATGCTGCAGCTCGTTACTGCATGGGGTTCAGGTTTATTACGCTGAGTTACAGTGCACACCACCCATCACCACAGTACTGCAATTAATGAAATATTTCAGTCATTGAATATCTTGGAAGATTTCAGCCTCATGGTGTGGACACAGAATTTACAATGTGAAAAATAACAAGGCTGAGTGCATTGCAGGCCAATAGAATCTGTGTTTGTAGGGATATGGATCTTTCCCTTTCTCTATTTCCCTCTCTCTCTCTTCCTCTTTCTGTACGGTGTGTTTGGTATTTCCTGTTGGCACAGGCATGTTATTGGGCTATCAGGGCATGCTTGCGCTGTGGCCTTTGACCCTGAGGCGGGGTTTCCGCATGTTTAAATGCAGGTTGGGATCCCAGCTCACAGAGCAGCGAGAGGCATGGCACAGCCAGCATTCTCATACACACTAACTCACAAAGACATACTTTCTCACACACAGATATACAAACATTGGTAGATATATTGGTAGATACACACACACTGATATGCACACACAGGTATGTACACACACACATACACGCACACACAAACATACACACACACATGCACACACACACTGCTAATACACACACATACACACACACCACAGCCCCAGCCTCCAGCAACTTCCCATGATGTCACTGCCCAAACATGGTACTATGAAGCTCACACCCCTCCCTCGCACAGGAGAAGGGGGGCAGTCTCACACTCACACATTCTCACACACACACACACACACACACACACACACACACACACACACACACACATAAAGTCACGAACATTCACATACACAGTAAACACATTAATGTGCATACAGAGAAATGCACACTGATCTAATGCGTACACACCAGACTCTCACACACTCACACACACTCACACACACACTCACACACACACACTCGCACACACACACACACACACACACACACACACACACACACACACTCACACACACTCTCACACTCACACACACACTCACTCACACATACACATACATGCACACTCACACACACTCACACATAAAGGTGGTCGGGAGGACTGTGTTACTCTACCTCTTAGTTCTGGAGTCTCCCTCCCTCTCTCATTTTCTCTTTAAAATGACTGTTCCTGCCGTTCTCATTCACTCCCGCAAGCTCTTCCTCTGTCTTTCTTTCTTTCTCTCTCCCTCACACACAAACATCCGTTCTCCTTCCCTCTCTCGTTCTCTCCCTCTGTCGTACACTGCATGGATGTTTCCAAGGAATGGACAGCAATACCTGGCAGCAGGTAAAGAGCGATGCCTCGGTCTGTGGTGTGTGTGTGTGTGTATGTGTGTGTGTGTCTGGGATTAGCCGGGCTGGTTGCTGGGGCGGTGAGTGATGGTTGCCGAGGCTCTTTGTGCAGCTGCTCAGTGTGCGATGGATGCTTGTGTGAGTGTGTTTATGTTAGTGTGTGAGAGTTTGTGTGTGTGTGAGTGTGAGAGTGTGTGTGAGAGTTTGTGTGTGTGTGAGTGTGTTTATGTTAGTGTGTGTGTGAGTGTGTGTGTGTGTGTGGTTTGGTGCAGTGAGGCACAGTAAAGCCTAGGTTTAATGAATGAGCTGCCTGTGTGCCGATCCCCCTGCGGCCGGATCACTGTGCTGGAGCCCACAGGAGTGTGTGTGTGTGTGTGTGTGTGTTTGTGTTTGTGCACACTCGTGTGAGTATGTGTGTGTGACCATGTGCACATACACAAAGACACACACACACACATATACACACTACTCAAGTGTGAGTGGAAGCACACACACACACGCACACACACACTGCTCATCAAACGCACGCGGAGCAGTGCTGTTCCAGTGCTCTATTAACACAGACACAGCCACACTGCTGTCTCTAACACACAACAAGCATATTCATGTCAAAATATTTATAGTTCTACATTCAGTACCTTCTTTTTTGGAATAGATAAATTCTTATTTTTTCTTTTACATGATCAGAGTTACTATACATTTCATTGGTATGCTTTTTGCTGTATTTTTGTATATTTTGTGTGAAAATGTTTTCCTGCTCATGTTGTTGTTGTAAGTGTAAGAGCAGTCGTGCGCCAGGTGTAAAGGAAGCACATGTACATGAATATTAATGTCATCAGGAGTTTCACAGAATGATGAACGGGCCTTTCGCATTTTTACAAACATCCATGTCAGAGGTTTTATTTAAACATTTAATATCTTTTAAAAATAATTTACCTTAATTTTATTTTAAAAAATGAATTAATGATGTAATTTTAAAGATTCTGCCTTCATTTGTATGTAATCGCACAACGCAATGGCTGTCCCACACCTGGGGCATTGGGGACAGACAGAGTCAGATTTTATGAATGGGGCGAAGGAGAGGTGAAGAGGTGAAGGGGTGGGTAAAGAGGAGATGGGAGGAGCCCACAGCTGTCCCCAGATTTTCTGACCCATGTGCATGTGACCAGCCCGGGGGAGAGTCAGAACTCCATCTGAGGAGAAGTCCCGCCGGGCCTCCGCTGAATCCCAGCTTAACTCTTTCAGCGCTGGCGTGTGGGCTCTGACCGAGGTCACACCGCTTGTTTTCATGTGATGGTAAGAGCCGGGCGCCGGTCCTGGTTATCACCTCGTCTTTCACACATTTTAACCACAGAAAGAGAGAGAGCGAGCGGGGAGAGGTTATTAGGAACGAAAAACAGAGATTTGGAAACGCTGACGGAGGGATGAGTAATGTGTGAAAGGGAGCCGGTGACGCTGGTTGAACGGGAGCTGTGTGGGCTTGATTTTGCTTTTGTTTAAGTGTGGGGGGGGCCGTCTGATTCATAGAAGCAGAGCACTGACTGCATGAATGAATGCGCTACGGTTTCCTGTAGGAGTACAGTCTTCCTGCGCAACGGAAATGTGGACGTGAAAAAAAGAGAGCGAAAGAGAGAAGGGCCTCTCTGGCGTGCGCGCTTACGCTGTGAGACAGTGTTATTCGGGCAACCCCAGGGAGCTGCTGTTTTTTTTTTCTCTCCCAACCGTCCGCGCCCGGCGCCTTTAGCGCCAAACGGAGCCGCACACTGCCTTCATTCATGGCCGCGGTCGGCCCCGAGGCTGCTGCCAGCCGTTTCGTTGCTGCCTGAGCATCTGAGAAGCTTTCAAACAATCACCACGGTGCTGTCCTGCACGACGTCTCTGCAGGTAGTAACGCGAAGTACTTCTGTCTGTTCCTGTCAATGATGGGCTTTGGTTCGCTTTATCTATTCATTTAGAGTTTTTTGATAGGGGCAGATGAATTCTAATGTGGATAAATTATCCCCCATGTGTTACTGTCACCTCTGTATTCTCTGTGTGATTTTGTAGTGTATGATGTTGCATATGTATGTCTTAACTACCTTTGACTTTAATGTCTTTTATGTGTGCACTCAAGCCCCTTGGAATGCGAGACACACTCCTGGAATAGGAGTGTGAATTTGAGTTGTAGTGAGCAGTAATCTTGCATTGTATCAAAACATCTTGTAGCCCACGCTGGTCTCCAGTGCCTGTCTGTTGAGATGCTAGGTGCTGTTTGCCTGCTGGTATGGCACGGCTGAGCTCCGTAAGGCTGGCATGGCACGGCTGAGCTCCGTTAGGCTGGCATGGCACGGCTGAGCTCCGTTAGGCTGGCATGGCACGGCTGAGCTCCGTTAGGCTGGTATGGCACGGCTGAGCTCCGTAAGGCTGGCATGGTGCGGCTCAGTGCTGCAGAATGCAGTTTGACCGGGGCCAGTAGCAGATCCACCAGCTGCAGCCCAACCTGTTTTCCTTATTCAAAATTAAGCATCTGACTGGCTACACACTGCTTCATGATTCTCAAAACATTTCCTTCCTTTTCTTAGACATTTCAGTGCTGTTGTTAAAATTTGTGCATGCTTTAATTACAAGCATTTGAAATTGAGTGGCAGCACAGTGTAGTGGTTTACAACTTGGCTTGTACTTGGTTTATGTCTCAGAGGATGCAGGTTTGATTTTTCGGTGGGGCACTGCCATCATACCTTTGAGCTTCACCTGAAATTCTTCCGTAAATGTCCAGGTGTATGACTGGATAGTGTTTAAAAACTAATGTAAACAGTTTAAATTTTGAATCCGTTCTATGGGAAACAGAGTTCTCTTAACCACAATTACTCAATGATACCCACATCTACATAAAGGTAACACACTGTAACCAGCTCAGATTTTAATAGGGTACTCGTGTCTGGTTATCACATTGACTGATGTCTATGGTGTATGCTAATCTGGTTATCAGTTTAACTGTATATCTATGGTGTATGTTAATCTGGTTATCAGATTAACTGTATATCTATGGTGTATGCTAATCTGGTTATCAGTTTAACTGTATATCTATGGTGTATGTTAATCTGGTTATCAGATTAACTGTATATCTATGGTGTATGTTAATCTGGTTATCAGATTAACTGTATATCTATGGTTTATGTTAATCTGGTTATCAGTTTAACTGTATATCTATGGTGTATGTTACTCTGGTTATCAGATTAACTGTATATCTATGGTGTATGCTAATCTGGTTATCAGTTTAACTGTATATCTGTGGTGTATGTTAATCTGGTTATCAGATTAACTGTATATCTATGGTGTATGCTAATCTGGTTATCAGTTTAACTGTATATCTATGGTGTATGTTAATCTGGTTATCAGTTTAACTGTATATCTGAGGTGTATGTTAATCGCCATTTTAGGGGTTAGTAAATCGGATGAGTGTCATTTAGAGACTGTGGCTGCTCATTTTTTTGGTGGCATCCTGTAAAAGAGTAGTTTAATGGTAAACTCTTCAACTGATTTTTATAAAATAGATAAATGTCACCACTGGAAATGTCACTGCTGGATTGCTGTTTTCTGTTAACTGAATCAAAGATCTGAGCGTTTCCTCCATTCAGATAAACACCCTGAAAAGCTCAGGGTCTGGGCGCAAAGTGACACCCTTACGCTGTTCAGCACATCCTTGCGAATGGAGACCGGGTTAAAGCGGCGCATGTGAGCAGCTCCAGAAAAATAAAGCAGCCGACGCTCTTGGAGAGCGATGGCTTTAGCTTGGAGCATGCCAAGTCTCAGAGCCAGATCCCGTTAGCACTGGGAATCAGGCGGCCGCAGCCAGGCCAGTTACCGCTGCACTTTTAGTTTTGCTGGGCCAAATTCGCTCTCCGCATTTTTTAAGGTTGAGTTTTACCCCCCAAACACCCACAACCCCAACACCATCGGAACAAAAAAGCACAATGATGAAATTCACCTAAACTCATTTAACCCCTTATGCGCCCCCAAACCCACCCCCCACAAACCTCATCTTCCCCCACGCTTTGTCATCTGTTTTTACATTTGTTTTACAGACGTTAAGGTGCTTTGCTGTTTTCCTTGATTACATGCTGTTGCTGTAGGAAGTTTCTCTGTGTTTCTGTGTGAAAGAAATACCTTTCGGAAGTTTCTTTGTGTTTGTATGTGAAAGGAATATCTTCTCAGGGTTCCTCTTGGTTTTGTTCAGTTCTTTTCTGTGTTTCTGCAACCTGTTAAAGAGTTTCTATGGTTTCAGAGCAGGCTGTGGTTGGGTGTCTCTCGTCTCCGCGCTGTGCTTGGGAATGGATTGGTTTACAGCTGAATGCTTAATTAGGAGCCACTGGGGATGTTTTAAAACGGGATAACCCACATTTTCATGTTCTTTTAAATTAACCCTGTTTTGGAATGGTGGGGGTGTGTAACTCTTGTCTGAGTGTGTTGAGTTTTACTTCCTCCTATGACCTCTCTGACCTGTCAAAGGCAGGACTGAGCAGGACCAACCAACTCATGAATATTAATCTTACAACTCTTTTTTTAAACATCTCTTTCTTGCAGATCGCATCACCATCCTCACAGCCACACCCACACGCAAGCAAACACACACACCCACACACAAACAAACACACACCGCACCAACACATACATGCACTCATCAAGTCACAATACCCACAGACCCACCCCACACATACTCCAAACACCCACAAACTCCTCGTCATACACACCCCCATGCATTTACACATACCCCCCCACCCCACACACACACACACGCAGGCACTCAACACACACCTACATGTTCCACAAACAAACACACCACACTCACACACAACTCTCTGTGGGTAAGCAGGGTAGCACTCAGTCGCGGTGGCCCACAGAGGGGACAGAGGTCTGTGTGGAAAGCCTTACCTTCAAATTAGGGTCGTCAATATTAACTGGTGAACTCAGCCGTTTAATGAATCTCTGATTAGAGCCCTTGTTTTTTCAATTAAATGCACATCCCTGTTCTGACCTCCTGAGCCGCACTTGTCCAATTGATTATGTGAGCTAAATAGGAGCTCTGCACAGAGGCCCATAGGCCCCACCCCATCCACACAACTGGCACCTGATTGGATGAGGACAGTCAGGTGGTTTGGGAGACCTGTTCATTGATAATTACATAGTTTCCAGCATGCCTCCATGTAATTACTGTTCCTCACATTATTATAATTACTATTAGTATTACTACCGCTGCTATCATTATCAGGAATCATACATTACCCCTGTAAGTAGCAGTGTTATAGGTTCACTTTAAGGTACATTTAGATGTATTCAATGCAAGTACAAACATTCATATTTTAATCATGTAAGTATTATTAAAATATTTGTGCCTACAATGGCTATGATTGAATAATTGGCACATTTTACTCTATTTATATGATTTATAGAAATTTGAAGATGACCTACTGGTGAACTGCAGTGTTTGAATATTTTGGGAGCCAGTAGTTATTCTTGTAGTGTTTCTCCATGATGAAAACCCGAGGTCAGTGTTTAATCGTTTTTCCCTGGGAAATATGTTGGCAAAGACAGCGCCATGGCAGCATCACCTGCATGTTGTTATATCAGGTCCTCTGGGAGGTATCAGTGCCGGTCAAATCCAGTGCTATGTATTTATTCGTTCTGTATTTTTTAAAAAGCTGTGTGTGCTGCATAATATTTCTGATTTAGCTGAGTATATGAAGTATCTTTTCATATTGGAATATACATTTTTTTTGTTATCTTGCATTGTGGCTGGTAGCTGTAGTTATCTGTGAGATTGTGAGGGGGGTCAGAGAGAGCATTAGCTCTGAGAGGGGGGGGGTTGGGGGTTTAGCAGAGGAATAATGAGCAGAATGAGAGGCATCAGAGCTGTTTGAGATCTCGCCAGAGTGAGGTGCAGCATATGGCTCTACCAGCATGTGTATTTTAATATGTGTGATAATATGATGTACACACACATACATACCTACATTACTGTTCATATATATATCAATATATGACATCTTTGAACATCATTACATTTTGTCAACTTCTTTTATTTATGTGTATGTATATATTAATATATTTAATTATTTGCAGTACCTGTACACACAAACTTCACATAGATACACACACCCCATACAGACCCACACACACACACACACTTCATATACACACACAGCCTTTGTTGAGGGTGCTGTGTGCATGCAGGCTTGGCTGCAGCAGGGTTTGGGCCGTGGATAGGGAGGTACACAGCCGCTCTGCTTTTAAGAGGGATGGGCGGGGGGGGCACTCGCAGTCCCCCCACTTCCTCCTCTCCAGCGTGTGTCTGTTCTGACTGGAGGATTCTGGGGGATAAATTTAGACCTCCAGCTCTCCCTCCATCTGCTGCCACTCGGTTTAGGCTGGTTTCCATAGGAACCATCGCCGGGCACCCGGGAGAGGAGGGAAGGGAAGAGAGCAGCAGTGTTTTTATTCCTAAAGCGGTTTAAGAATAAGGGTTTTTCTGTCCTCTGGGCAGCTGCTAATTCACTGTTCTCTCTCTCTCTTGCGGCCTCGCCAGGTGAGCCAGGCTCAGGTACACGCTGGGCCTCAGGGCATTCAGCACAAGCCCCGCGCCTCACCTGGTTTACAGGTGAAACCATGAGGTGAGCTGAGGTCAGCACTCAGAGCCAAGAATGAGTCACTAATAACAATGAAAGTGTATAAAATCAAGTTCTACAAAGTGTATAAAATTCTTATGAAGAATTCTGTCATAAAGAAGGCTCAAGGATATCACAGCACTGTGCCCACAAGGGAGTTGGTTTATAACTCCAAATTGAAAGCCCAGTTACTTAACAATTATTCTGCACAACTTGCATGTGTTTACATTGGTCCTTCTTTCTAGCCTTGAAGCCTCTAGAAATAAAATCCTGTCCGATGTTGGCTGGGAGGAGATATTTATATCCTTTCACAAGGTGTGCAGAAGGTGACATTTTGGCTGTCAGAGCTTCTCAGTGGCTGCTCTCTGTGCCAAACTTCAAAAGCTACACAGATTGTGTCTGTTTTAGTTGTCAAAGTTGCACCAAATTGCTCAACTCCTGTTCCCTGTTTTGTGCAAACAGCTCTGCTGTGAATGTGGTCACGAGGCATTTTTGCATTGCTGCTGCTGCTCTTTGGTATGCAAATTATGTGAAATGATTTTTAAAAATCATGAATTTTGAATAAAATCAAAAGTGCTTCATTGTTGCTTCTGTGAAGGTATGGATAAGGATTTTTTGTAAAGTTTACTGGAGTCATGGGAAATGTTTAGGCTGCTAGTGACATCCTTTTGATGTGAATAAAAGATGAATAACAGAGGCCATTAAAGGTTATTAACAGAGGCCAAGAGGTTATTAAAGGTTAATAACAGAGGCCAAGAGGTTATTAAAGGTTAATAACAGAGGCCGAGAGGTTATTAAAGGTTATTAACAGAGGCAGAGAGGTTATTAAAGATTATTAACAGAGGCAGAGAGGTTATTAAAGGTTATTAACAGAGGCTGTCCTGGATTGCTGAATGTTGCCCCACCATCTGCCTGTCTCTGGTGCCACTTTGCACTGTTTATATGATGAAGCTGCTCACGCTCACTGTGCACCTCAGCTCACACTATTACACCCCCCACCACAATCTCCCCAGCACTGTGTTACTGTATTAGCAGTCACACTAATTATTTACTGTCTAGCGCATATGTGAGTGTGTGCTGAGTGTATGGGTTTAGCAGTGCAGTCTTTGTGTGTGTGTGTGTGTGAGTGTGTATGGGTATAGCAGTGCAGTCTTTGTGTGTGTGAGTGTGTATGGGTATAGCAGTGCAGTGTATTGTATGGGTCTATAGAACCATATCATAGAACTTTATATTATGTGTGTGGTGTGAGTGTCTATGTGTGATAATAGGTATTGCTGGGCTGTATGTTATCTATATGGGTATTGCTGGGCTGTATATTGTGTTTATGGGTATAGCAGGACTATACGCTTGTGTGTGTTTCTCCAGGGTTTGTGGATTTTGTGCTGGTTGTCTGCACGCGGTTGGGCTGTTCTGTCTCCACATGCCTGTGAGCACGGCTCCTGTGCCCAGGCCTAGTTCTCTCTGTGTCGTCTGTACAGCCTGTCCTCCCAGAGAGATAAAGGAGGGAGAGACAAAGTGATAGACTTAGAGAAAGAGGAGGGGAGAACAAGAGAAAAAGTGATAGGGAGGGTGAATAAGAGAGGGAAATTTACAGTGAGAGCAAAAACAAGGAAGAGATACAGAGAATGAGGGGGGATACACATAGGAAGTGAGGGGAGACAGAGAAAACGCAGAGAGAGAAAGAGGGAGCAGGAGAGAGACAGAGAGCAGTGGCGGTGGGCTGCAGTGAGTTTGTGCTGACTGTGCAAAGTGGGGCGGTCCCCATGCTGGTGCCAGGCAGAGCGCTCTGCAGGGGGGGTACAGCATATCGCTGCCCCTGGGACCGCCCGCTCTGCTGCCAGCTTCCCGCCAAATGCACAGAAACACAGCCCGCTGTATTTATGATATTCTCACTCATCCACGTGGGGGTACAGAAACCCCCCAAACCACAAAATGAGAGCTGTATAGACGTGTACTTGCCAGAGGATTATCCCAGTGGGAAACCCTTGTAAGTGTCCATGTGTGAGTGAGTGTGTGTGCGTGTGCATGTGCATGTGTGTGTGTGTGTGTGTGTGTGTGAGTGAGTGATGTGTGTGTGTGTGTCTATGTGCATGTGTGAGTGAGTGTGTGTGTGTGTGCATGTGTATGTGTGAGTGAGTGTGTGTGCGTTTATGTGCATGTGTATGTGTATGAGTGTGTGTGTGTGCGCATGTGTATGATTGTGTGTGCATGTGCATGTGTGAGTGAGTGTGTGTGTATGTGCATGTGTGAGTGAGTGTGTGTGCGTGCATGTGCATGTGTGAGTGAGTGTGTATGTGCATGTGTGAGTGAGTGTGTGTGTGTGAGTGAGTGAGTGTGTGTGTGCGCATGTGTATGATTGTGTGTGCGTCTATGTGCATGTGTGAGTGTGTGTGTGTATGTGCATGTATGAGTAAGTGTGTGTGTGCGTGTGCATGTGTGTGTGTGTGCATGTGTATGATTGTGTGTGTGTGTATGTGCATATGTGCATCTATGTGCATGTGTGAGTGTGTGTGTATGTGCATGTGTGAGTAAGTGTGTGTGTGCGTCTGTGCATGTGTGAGTGTGTGTGTGTGCGCATGTGTATGATTGTGTGTGTGTATGTGCATGTGTGCATCTATGTGCATGTGTGAGTGAGTGTGTGTGTGTATGTGCATGTGTGTAAGTGTGTATGTGCATGTGTGAGTAAGTGTGTGTGTGCGTCTGTGCATGTGTGCATCTATGTGCATGTGTGCATCTATGTGTGTGTGTGTGTGTGCGTCTGTGCATGTGTGAGTGTGTGCGCATGTGTATGATTGTGTGTGCGTGTATGTGCATGTGTGCATCTATGTGCATGTGTGAGTAAGTGTGTGTGTGCGTCTGTGCATGTGTGAGTGTGTGCGCATGTGTATGATTGTGTGTGCGTGTATGTGCATGTGTGCATCTATGTGCATGTGTGAGTGAGTGTGTGTGTATGTGCAGGTGTATGATTGTATGTGCGTCTATGTGCATGTGTGAGTGTGTGTGTGCACATGTATGTGATTGTGTGCGTGTATATGTGCATGTGTGTTTGTGTGCATCTATGAGCATGTGTGTGTGCATCTATGTGTATGTGTATGTGAGTGTATGTGCATGTGTGAGTGAGTGTGTGTGTATGTGTGTGTGAGTACGTGTGTGCCATGAGCACTCATATACAGGAAGTCCAGGTTCTCCTGACTCTGCAACAGGCACAAACACTCCTCTCTCACTGGGGGCTCCCTTACAGTATTAGATACTGCTGTGCTCCACTCCATCTATCTCCTCCCCCTCCCTCTTTATTCAATCTCTTCCCTTCCTTCCCTCTGTTTCTCCACTCATCTTTTCTTGTTCTGTTTCTCTGTATTTGGGTTATTGAGAGGCCGCTGCTTGTTCAGGCACTGTGATGCTGTTTTCTGTGTTAATGTCATGTTAAAGTAGCTGTGTTATTCTGCTCTCTGCTCCTATCATGTTAGCTCTACCCAGGTGAACTGGAGCAGTAGCTAACTGAAGTTGCATTTTCTGAAGCTGTGGATAGTAGCTCCCAGTGTGTCAGGCTCTACAGTACAGACAGCATGTCAGTGTGGTTATTGAATACCCCCCCCCACACATTGTGCAGACATATTCATTAAAGTAATCCACACTTTGTCTTGAACAGATGTGGAAAAACAAACTCGACACAGAAGCGGGTGTTCTTGTGAAGAGCGTGAGATAGGAAAGGGAGGGGTAAAAACACACCTTTTTTTCTGTGAAAATAAGCAATGAAAGCAGATGTCGTCATGGCGACATTACAGCTGAGCATATGGGGAATGTAGAAAAGACAATCCTCGTTACAAAAGAAGAGCCCCATCGCCATGGGCTGTCTGCCGCTGGCCAAGCGTCCCACAAGCCAGGAACACTTTTACCTGTCCTCTCAGGTGAGAGAGACAGAGATAATAGGATGGCTAGTGGAAGTCTCTCATGAGACACCAGTAAAAACTCCCTAGTAGCACTGCAAAAGAGTACCTGTGGTTGCATCATCACTTGTTGTTGTGTAATGTTCCATGGGATGCTAATATTGTGTAGGACAGGTTCCATCTCTATATTAAATGGGCAACACTGGTGCTCCTGCAATATCCAGGATAAAAAAGGAAAACCATCTGTCTGGTTTTTGAGACCAGACAGAATTTCACTGGTGGTGCGTTCAGCATTTATGCTGATTGTCTTATTTGTATACAGGTACACTGTGTTAGAGACACAGAGACAGGTACACTGTGTTAGAGACACAGAGACAGGTACACTGTGATCAAGAAACAGAGACAGGTACACTGTGTTAGAGACACAGAGACAGGTACACTGTGTTAGAGACACAGAGACAGGTACACTGTGTTAGAGACACAGAGACAGGTACACTGTGTTAGAGACACAGAGACAGGTACACTGTGTTAGAGACACAGAGACAGGTACACTGTGATCAAGAAACAGAGATAGGTACACCATGTTAGACACACAGAGACAGGTACACTGTGTTAGACACACAGAGACAGGTACACTGTGTTAAGACACAGAGACAGGCACACTATGTTAGACACAGAGAAAGGTACACTGTTTTAGGGACATGTCGTGTTAGTGCAGATGTGTCATTCATCCTCTTATTCCCCTGCTCTGCAGTGCCCCCTAGTGCCTGCATCAGGTATGATGTGTCACACATAAGTGGTGCACCCTATATTAATAAAGGAGTTATTCTCCAAGAAGAAGAGTCCTTCCCTGCTATCCATAATCAGATAAGCCACAACTGATACTCCCTCCCAGCCCTTGCATTTGCGTGTGTTCCTTTTTTAATGTATAGCCTTCAGAACTGGCTCTTTTGCTGGAGGTTGAATGACTATTTCTGGTGAAGTAACCACCAGCCAGCTAGCCATTGAGAGAGCTGCCATGCCTTGTTTTTGCAGAAGTGGAAAACTTTTTTCCACACTCATTTGTGCTCCTTATTTCCAGCCACAACTCGTTTGGCCTCCGCAGACTGGCTATAAGTGAAGCTTTAAAAGAAAAAATCTTGTGTCCTTTATCAGAACAAATTAAGACTCCCTGTGGCAGGGTCTGATCTGTGGACCATTCTCTGGACCAGAGCTCCAGCATGCACGGAACATTCGCGCGGATACTGGGCATCTTTCCCAGCCAGCCCACGCTTGTGCGTCTCGGTACGTGTGAGCCGCCAAACGTACAGTATGATGGAGCCTAATGAGGCAGTGAAGGCCTGCTGCCCGGCTCTTCTCAGACAGAATACCTATAAACCGCCGTGTCCATGGAGCTGCACAAGACCCACAGAAACTGCGCACCAGTGCTAAAAATCAATCCTTAAAGACCTCAGCCCAATCAATATTCCTCCAGAAAACAAAAGTTCTTTTTCTTGTTTGTTTGTTTGGTTGCTGGAGCAGGATTAGCCCTCTCCTTTGTTAGAGAAGGCAGGGGAGATTCATCTCATCGTACAGTATTGACTGTGAGCTATGATATCAGTGGAGAAGGGTTTGTATTTTTGCCTGCCTGCCTCTCTGAGTCAAATCGTAATAACGGGAGGAGGTCGAGTGAGGACACCGGCAGCCCTTTACCATGTGTGACAGAGAAGCAAGATAGCTGATTGGGGAGAACGACTCAAAGACAACAATTACGCAATTATGTGTGGAATTTTCAATCACCTCAGCAATGACCTCATTACTGCCCTTTAGCAGGATAATGAAACCCAAGAGAAGAGAAACTGGGTCTTTTTTATTGGCCGATGTGACCTGAAAATGAATACCAGGTTGTCATGGTTCTGTGGGGACGGTGCAAATGGATGACTGACAGTTTGATGAATGGAGCTGTGAACACGTTAGATGGCACTCTCATAGCTTCATTGATGTTCAGCCCCTTTGTTTTTCAGTCAATCATAGATTTTTAAACATATTTATCTTATATTAAATTATTTGAGTAAACTAAACACCAGTAAGTGTACCTGCAGGTGTTTTGAAATGTCCTTAAAAATGTTTCATTTCCGCATTTGAACAGAAGTTTCTGTCTTGATAATGAGTGGGCAACAGATGTGCACCCCCTCTTTAAATGAGCATGAGGGTGAGTTAAATTTGGGGAACCCCTGGTAACCATGGTCTAAGCCACTAACACATGCTCTGGACGCACCCCAGCAACAGTCAGGGCTTGCAGAGAAGCACCAGGCCTGTCTCAGAGTCATCATTTAAATACTTTACCTATTTAGTTGCTGTTAAAATTTAAACAGGTGTTACAAACCAAAATTTACAATCATATTAAAAAGTTGTTTTTTTTCTGCTGGTAAACTGAAAGAGACTCTTTCACAACTGACAAAAACCTGCAGGACATTTACAAGTGTCTAAAGTGTTAAAGCATTTCAAGTAACAGTTTGTCTGAGAAAAACAGAGGAGCCGACTCTGTTTCTGCCAAAATGTCCACATTTTTACACCCAAAGGATGTTGCTGTCATTCACCAGATGTTTTTAGGGGTTTTATGGGGGGCCAGTAACCCCCGAATATGCAGTTTCCCAATATGGCCCAAGTGTTTCTCTAACCGCTTGAGTAGAATATCCAGAATGAAAACTAAACCAGCAATTTACTCCGCTCCATCGAGCACACAAATTCCACTTGTCTGAAAATTGGTTCTATAGACATAATTATATGGCTGGGAGAAAAATCATGAGGAGAGCCAGCAGGTGTTAAGGCAGACAGCTGGAGCAGTGGGAACTCTCGCTCTGCTTTTTCAGTTAGTATTAAAATGGGATGCTTTACAGCTATGAGCTCTTGAAAGAATTCAACCTGAAATGACTATAATCATCTGGTAATGAGGTCCAGAGTTACAGTGAGAGTGTGTGTGTGTGTTAAGTTTTTAATGTGTACTTCATGTGCACATACATGTGATAACCTTACTTGTGTGTTACATGAACAATGTGTGCGTGTGTGTGTATGTGTGTGTGAGTGTGCCTGAGTGTGTGTTTGTGTGGGTCATGTGTTAAGAATAACCTCCTGTGCGCTGCAGGCAGGCACCTGTGTTTTTGTGATTAATGTGGAAAAAGTTACTCTCCTTCTGACAGCCTTCAGTCACTACTTATGGCCAGGTGGATTGAGCTATGAGGAGGCTGGCTGGATGAGCAATCAGGACAGATGTAACCTGCCATTTTTCTGTGTGTCCGCAGAGAGGGAAGAGTGTGAGACAGAGGCCAAACACCCATTTCCAGAGGAAGGTGTAAGAAGTGGGTGGAGGCAGAGCACCGTGCAGCCAATCACGCAACAGGGGGGCGAACAAGATTCCTCAGCCTTGGTGCCCTGTGGAGCAGGGAGTGATGGGAAATCCAGGACTGGAGGGGGCGCTAACGAATGTTCCTCTTAATTTCTCACCTGCCTTGCAAATGCCCTGCACCTTTTGACCAAAACCTAAAATCGTTTTTACAAAGTGCAAGTAGCATCCACACCATTGTTCCCTCGAGAACCAGAACTTGATCTACTCTCACTGAACCCAGAAAAAAAAAGAGTTTTTCAGAACCCCCCTCTGAACATATCCCCCCCTCCCGATGACGTCCCTGTCGGGGGGAGGGGCTAAGTGGAGTCTGCGTGGGCTGACGTAGGCAAAAGCATTCCCAGCACATCGATGAGGAGGCCGTCACTCCCACCTGCCATGGAGGCCCAGCGCAGCCAGTCGGCCAGTAGGGAGGGTTCAGGAAGGCAAGACCCTCCCCCGTCTCCATCTGAGGCCTCTGGCCACGCCTCCCAAACACCACCCCCAGCCCGCCCTCCCCACGGCCGGCCCCCCCACCACCGCCAGCCAAAACGTGGTGGCTTTGAGGGCCAGCTCCTTCGTGTGCCACAACCACCTTCATCATCATCATCATCATCATCTTCATCAGCAGCGTTAGGGCTGGGGGCGGGTTGGCAGCTGATGGAGGCACCAGGTCCCTCTGGAGGTAGCTTCCCGCCCCCATCTTCCTCTCCCTCCTCCTCCTCCACCACTCGTGGCCCCCACCCCACCCAAGAGCTCCAGGAAGGTGCAGCCCCTCCTACTCGGAGGGAACGCAAGCCCCAGAAGCCAGGAAAGTATGTGTGCACATACTGTGGCCGCCCCTGTGCCAAGCCTAGTGTGCTCCAGAAACACATCCGCTCACATACGGGAGAAAGGCCTTATCCCTGCTCTCCCTGTGGGTTCTCCTTCAAGACCAAGAGCAACCTGTACAAGCACCGCAAGTCCCATGCCCACCGCATCAAAGCAGGCCTGGCGTCCGGCCTGGGAGGGGGTGAGGGGGGTGGTACAGGTGCAGGTACAGGTCTGGGGGAAGAACCAGAGGAGCCAACAGAAGGGGAGAGTACAGATTCTGAGGATGAGACGGGACAGCACCAACACCAGCATGCGTCTTCCCACCCCACCTCCTCTTCTTCCTCTACCGCCCAGGAGAAGCAGAAGAGTGCAGAGCTGCCATCGGGCTTGGCTGAGGAGTTGCCTCGACCCACAGAAGATTCTCACGCAGTGAAGCAACGGCTAGCCATGCGACTGAGTGAGCGAAAACGTTTTCCTGCCATTTCCCCCGATGAAACACCCTCTCCATCTTCCTCGCTTGGGCCTGGCAGCAAAGGCAGCACTGAGTCCGGCTACTTCTCCCGCTCTGGCAGCGCCGAGCTCTCCCAGGTCAGCCCCCCCAACGCCAATGCCAAATCCTATGCCGAGATCATCCTGGGCAAGTATGGGCGGCTGGGGGGCCAGCCCAGGCACCCCCACCAGCAGCATCTCCATGTCTCTTCCTCTCCATCGTCCTCTTCCTCGGGGCTGGGCTCAGAGGAAAAGTCCATCCCGTTCTCAGTGCCCAAAACGCAAGTGATTGAGCACATCACCAAACTCATCACCATCAACGAGGCTGTGGTGGACACGAGTGAGATCGACAGTGTCAAACCCCGCCGATCCTCACTCTCCCGCAGAAGCAGCATTGAGTCGCCCAAGTTCTCTACCCAAAGAGCCCTATGTCTTTGACCCCAAGGGTGAGCCCAGTGGCAGTGGTGCCCCATTGAGTTTGGGAAGCTTTTCTACAGGTGAATCATTCCGCTCCCGCTTCACCAAAGGGGACCCCTCTGCGCCCCTGCTGCGGAGCCAGTCCATGCCCTCGTCTGCAGGCCAGGTCGACACTGCTGGAACCTCCACCCCCAACCGAAACTTCAGGCTCACCCAGTCATTTGACGAGCAGCAAGCAGCAGCTGCTGAGATGAGGGTGGGGCACCATCAGCGAATGCTGAAGCGCCAACCTGCCATAGAGGTCCCACTGGGAGCAGAGTTTATCCCCGAGGAGGCCGGCCCCTCCTCTTCCTCCTGCTCCTCCTCCTCCCCTTTTGCTCCAGCAGTGGCGACACCCTCCTCTGACCTCGTCCGTGGTAAAGCAGTGACGCAGCAGCAGCATCGGCGGGGGCCGCGGCTGTATGAGTGTGAGGCATGTGGGGCTCGCTGTAAGAAGCGTGAGAGCTACGAGACACACCGCCGCTGTTTCTGCACTGCAAACCCCCCGCAAGAACAACAACCACCCCCCACCACTGCCACTGCCACCGTCACAGCCGGGGCTGCTGAGAGGCCAGGTGAAGCCGGCGGGACACACCGCGAGGATCGCCCCCAGATGATGCACTACAAGTTCAGGGCAGTGGCAGTGGCTGTCCGTAAGAGGAGGAAAGAAGAGAGCCTGGAGGAGGACCCACCCAGCCCAGGACCCCTTGCCGTGACCTTCCCTCCCACCCCAACTGTTCCCATGCCCGAGGCACAGCCTCAGCCAGACAGCCAGCGTGACCGGAAGAGCACCTGGAAGGAGATCTCTGTCATCCAGCACACCAGCTCCTTCGAGAAGCAGGAGAGTGTTGCCATGGAGAGCCAGGAGAGAGAAGAGCGGCCTAGTGCTGCTTTGCCATCGTCCCACCAAGATGAGCCACAGCCAGAAAAACCTCCACAGACACCAACCAAACAGCACCCCTTCTCCCGTTTGGTCCGCCAGCACAACATCCAGGTGCCGGAGATCCTTGTCACCGAGGAACCTGATGCTGACATGGTCCTGGCATCCCCCCCGGCAACCGCCTCTTCCTCCTCAACAAAAGAGCCAGAGAAGGTGGGAAACACAGTTAGTTACTTAGTCAGTTCGTCACTTTTAATGTTTGTTAATACAGAAATGTTCATTTCATCAAAACTTTGTCATGTCTGAGGCAAAAGACAAGTATTTTGTTTCAGCACTGCAGTAGAAAAGGGAAAAGTAAGGTTAAGTCGATACCTTCAATGGATACTTTGTTGAGAAATGTATCAGAGAAGAGCTTGCAAATCCACTTACATATTAACACTGTCCAAGAGTTAATAAGCCACTAGTTAATATTTCATGTTTTTTGGATTATTATTATCTTCAGGTGGAGGAGTTCCAGTGGCCACAGAGGAGTCAAACCCTGGCCCAGCTGCCTGCTGAGAAACTGCCACCCAAGAAGAAGCGCCTGCGTTTGGCAGAGGCAGCTCAGTCATCGGGGGAGTCGAGCTTCGAGTCAACATCCCTCCCACGCAGCCCAAGCCAGGAGAGCAGCATCTCTCACGCGTCCAGCCGCTCTGCCTCCTTTGAGGAGCCTGGCAAGGCTGACACAGAGATGCAGCTGGCTGCAGGAGCCACTGGGGCTGCGCACATGCTCACTGTGCCATCCGGCCCGCACCAGCACCACCCCCACCGCGAGATGCGGCGCTCCGCCTCTGAGCAGGCCCCTGCCAGCGCCCAGCACCCTGCCCAGATTGCTGAGGCAAGGAGCAAGTCCTTTGACTATGGCTGCCTGTCGCCCCAGCGCTCTGCGGCTGCCTGGAAGGAGAGGCGCAAGTGCCTGCTAGTCAAACACGCCACTCTGGGGGAGCCCGAACAGGACGAGCCAGCCCCCTTCAACCCCGGTCCCACTCCTATCTCCAGTGACCCTTCATCATCTTCCTCCAGACTCAGCCCGGAACCTTCCGGAAAGTCCCTGCAGCTGTTCCAATCTCCGGGTCCCCCAGGCCCCTCTGGCTCCCCACTGTTGTCGGGGTACCCCCCACCCTCAGTGGCTCGTGAGGGGTACCCGCAGATTGGACAGCTGTTCCCGGCAGCTCCTGTTGCCGTTACCGTAGCCGACGTCCTTGCAGCCTCTCAGATAATCCCGCGAGCCTTCCTGCATACTGCAACTGCTCCGCCCCCCATCCATCCTGCCCAGCTCCGGCTGGCCGAGCGTTTGGGACTCCCCCTGCAACCCTTTCCTCCCCTCCTGCCACTGGGGTACCCCACAGGTGCTGCTCAAGCCCTCTACCTCCCCGTGCCCAGTGGCCTTGCCCTCCAGGTGCCCCAGGATCCTCCCCCACAGGATTCCAAATCATTGCCTTCTGCATCCCATAGCCCCCCCATGCCTCTCCATCCCCACCCCCACCCCATCATTGCACCCTGTCTGGAGCAGCTAGCTCCAGTTGTGTCCCTTGTGGTGCCTGTCCGTCTCCAAACCCATGTGCCCACCTACGCCAGTGCCATGTACACCACACTCTCCCAGATCCTGGTCACCAGCAGCCACCATGTGCCTGAGCCTGTCTGCTGCTCGGCATCATGGGTAATTATGGGCAAGCGGGTAGGGGGGGTGGAAGGAGGAGAAAAAGCCCAACCACAGAGCCCCTACTTGACAGTGCCCACACCCGATTTCAAGAGCCGGATGCCAGCTGGCTGTCTGGCTCTCGGAGCAGAGCTGGGGGCAGGGCTGGGAGAGGGGGGGGCAGGATATGGGTCTCCAGGGGTGGGAGGTAGCAAGCGCATGTTGTCCCCAGCAGGGAGCTTGGAGCTCAGCACGGAGGCCCAACGGCAGCAGAAACGAGTGAAGGAGGAAGAGGAGGACAAAGACGAGGAGGAGGAAGAAGAGGATAATGGGTCTGATCGGGGTGGTGAAGGGAGCAGTGTGGGAGGAAGGACAAAGGGGAAAGGCGAAGGTACAGTGGTTGAGGAGACCATCACCATGGTGCAAGAGGCAGAAACAAAAGTGCAAGAGCTGAAGGAGGAGGTGCCAAAGGAGGAGGACAGGAAAGAGGCAGGGCCTGAGAAGCCCGAGCTCCTGAAGCATGAGGAGGAAGAAGAGGGTGAGGAAGGGAGAAGGACAAGGGCACAGAGCCCACAGGGCCGAAAGAGCCCCTCTCCTGCCTACCCCACCCTCCACACCACCACCTCTGTCAGTTGGTGCTACCTGAACTACACCAAACCTAACCCCTCCCCTCAGCAGGACCCCCACGCCTCTGTGTACTCCTCCTGGTGCGTCAGTGTGCACAACCCCAACTTGCCAGGCCTGTCTACTCGTGCAGCACTCTCCCTGCTACGCTCCAAGCAAAAGCACAGCCGTGAGACCTACACCATGGCCAACGCACCTCACCCCACCTCCGGCAAGCTGGCCCCTGGCACCACCCGCAAGCCACGCATGTCTGAGGTAAATATCACTGCACTGCTGGCCTGTCTAATTCTGCTGCTCTGCTTTTACAAGGGAAATTACGCAAAACAAACACTTTGATAGCCACTCCTCATCAATTAAATATCTGTTTGGCAAATTTACACCAGAAAGTGCAGCATCATTTCATAGCTGTGGTCAATTTAAATTCAACTCAGCTGGGGTTAAAACCTTCCAAAATTTCTGAAGTTCTTGCTGGCAAAGTTGTTCAGAAAGGTCAGAAAATATGTAAATGTCTAATGATTGAATGCACTGATAGATACCGGTAGATTCTCACAGATTTTTGCAGTGTAGGAGATGAAAATATGCATATTGCTACATTGTAATTAGCTGGGTTTTTAACAATATATTTGGTGGTCAGACTAATTGTACTGCCAAACATGGATTTCAGAATGAAGTTCCCTTTAACTTTATGGACCAGTTTGTCAGGTTCTGTCGCAGAAGCAAAGACCAGAATGAAGGACCCATTTCCCCTCGATCAGCAGTAAGTTTAGGCCTTGGAAATGTCATAGTTGGACTCTTTAGCTAATTAATGAGTTAAATCAATCACGTAATTTTCTTAACCAACCACAACAAAAAAGCATACACACTCTAGCCCTCCAGGAAGTGAGTTTGAGACCCCTGGTTTGTTCCTGGGTGGTGATATATAGAGTGGGGCCGCTGAACTTATCTGTCTGTCTGGAGTGTAGGTACGGTCCACTTCGCCCAGCACCCCCATCAAAGTGAAAGAAACGCCACCATCCGAGAAGGAGAAGGAGGAGGAGAAGAAGGGGAAGAAAGATGAGGCAGCACCCTCTACCTCCAAACGCAGCGAGCAGCCATCCCGAATACGCATCTTCGAGGGCGGGTAAGAGAGAGAGATGGAGCGGGGGAGAGGGGAGGAGGAAAGAGAAACTGTGGGAGAAAAATGGAGTGATGGAGTGCGAGGAACAGCAGGAGAAGATGGAAAAGTGGAGGAAGAGATTGGGCAAAGAGACTGGAAGGAGAGGGAGAGGGGAGGGGGATGGATGAAGAGAAAGTTGGTGGTAGGAACAGACAGTGAGGAAAGGAGGGGTAGCAATGGTGAGAAAGAGAGACATGGGAAAGAGGGGCAGGAATAGGATTCAGAGTGACCCATGCACTCTCTGAACCCCATCTCCACTCTGGTCCCCTGGGTGATTTACAGAGCATCTCAGTGAGGTGCAGAGTGACTGGGTACTTTGGGGGGTTAGCAGGGTGTGCCTGGATAGGCCTGCCTGCTACACACCTAAATGTAAACTCTGGCCTGGGACACAGTTGTGCTTGTGGAGGGCTGCTTTTGGAGGCAGGAGGTGGGCTCTTTAATTAAACAGCAACTCCAGACTGCGGGCTCTGGCTCCTCAGCAAGGGGCAGAAATAACCCGGCTCACAAAGCCCTCCACACACACACGGCAGGAAGTTTACCTCATTTACCCAAGCACAGGGTCCAATGGATGGGGACAGAGGGGAAACAGCGGTGTGCGGCAGTAATCTGTCCCCCGCTGCCACACAAACCACACGGCTGTTGGTTCCGCCTTAATTTTATTATCTCTGCACTGTTTGTTTTTCTTTAACGTGCATGGCTCGACTAAGGTTAGTGTGCCTTGTTTACATTCGAACCCCTGGCCTACCCACATTTCATTTTAATTTGGGGTTGTTCAGGGTTATTTGCAGAAAAATATCCATCATTTTAACTTTCTAAAGTTATCAAACTTATTTATGCAAAATATCTGGAATTAATTCACATTGTGCCACATTATATAGTGAAAATCAATAAGAATTTAACAATAACTTTGGAATACATAAAAGAAACGATAAGCAGTGCTTTACGAGACTGCCTAACTGATCTAGTCATTCTAACCAGACAGTTTGAGTTTAATATTTCCTTTTGAGTGCTGATGTGCCCCAAGGGGCAAATATAACCAGTACACAAACTGTAACTCCACATCAGAGCCATTATATTACCATGCCAACACAATCTCCCAGTCACTGCTGTACCAAGATTACATCTTGTGTTAAAGTTAAGGGCTGCATTCAGCCTATTACAATACTTCTTTAGCTCTGCTGTCCTCCATTTTGAATGTCAGTTTATGAGTGTTGAGCCATTTTGTGTGGCATGTGGTCTTACGGTCAACGGAGTTCGTTTTATGGTTTTGGTTTGCTGTCTGCAGTAATTTTTTTTGTTTGTTTGTTTGTTTTGTTTTTGGTTTCATGGTGTGTGAGGTGTTGTTGGGTTCCAGCAGTGTTTCTACATTGAGAGAGAGAGAGATAGTGACACATAGGAAGAGGGAGAAAGAGAAAAAGAGAGAGAAAAGGAGCCCAGGGGAATTAATTTTAAGGAAAAAACTCTTGCTGGCAGGACCCGTCCCCAGGGGATTTATATGTGGATATGTTAGCAAAGACACATCATTTTCAGCAAAGACAAATCATTTTGGTTTGGGAGAGGGATGCAGAACAGTACAAACCATGCTGCAGAGACTTTGTATTTAGATTTGGTATTTATGCTTGGAAATATTTTTTGACAAAGAGACACAAACTCAGAAGTGATGTGGAAGCCCTCTGAAAGGTTTATCATTGGTCATCGGTCTGCCATGTTCCCTCAATGTTCCTTTGGTGGGTGGGTGGCTGGTGGCTCGATTACTGGCAGTTTAAGAATGAGGCGGCTAATTACATCAAAATCTCAGCACAGCCATCTTGTTGTGAGAGTGTTTTTGCAGTGATCCGCACCCCCAAGAACAAAGCCATTTCTTGGCAAGTAGCAGATGCTGGGTGTCTGCACTCTGCAGCCCAGCCCACAGAGGCCGTTTTGTCGGGGACCCCCATCAGGAAATGGGTGTGTTTTAGAGGCCTACAGAGGCCGGTGTGTGGGGGACCCCTGTCAGGAAATGGGGTCTTAGGGATGTGTTTTTAGGGGTTCCTCAGCCAGGAAACATGTTTCAGAGAGTGCACCATGTTGATTTCAGTTAGAACATGCAGCTGGCAGTTGGACTACAGTGTGAAAGGGGGGGAGTTTCAGACATGGGGGTTTGGGGGCTGAGTCCTGCACTGTGGTAAGTGGGAGCCGCAGGCTAGGGAGGTCCCCTGCCCTCTTTAAGAGAGGAGGTGTTGGCAGGGAGTGTGCCACCACCAACCTTTTTTTTTTGGAGGATGGCAGGACATTTTGGGGGTGACAGAGAGTTGTTGTTTTTGTCATCCTGACAGAGACGTGTTACTTTTCAGTACAGCTTCAAAAATGAGTATGAACAAACACTGAGGGGCTGCAGGATGCTGAGGAGAGAGAAAGAGTTGTATTGAAGGAGAGAGATATAGGGAAGAGAGAGAAGGGACAGGGGGATAGGGCTGTGAGATTAAGCTGTCACTGAGTGGCAGCAGATGAGGAAGCCATGCCAGTAACTGGCTGTGATGATCAGACGCCTCGCTTCGCTATCTGTAGTGTCCCCCTCTTCTCTTCCTCTTCCACCCGTCTCCCTCGTGCCTACTCTCCATCACCTCTCGTCCTCTGTCCACTCTTTCTGTTTCCTCCATCTTTTTCCTTTTGTTTATATCTGTCTTTCCACACTTCTCCACTTCTGTTTGCCATCCTCTATTTCTATCTCTCTTTTTTCTCGACTCCCTCCATCTTTCTCTCTCTCCTCTTTGCAGCGCTCTGTGACCTGGGGGCAGAATCTGGGCAGACAGACAGGCTGTCATCAAAGAGGTAGAGCTTTCCGCCAAACCCCCTCCACCCCCCCTGCAGCCTAATTGAGTCCAATTTTTAAAGTGAGTTTGTGTTTTACACATACCCCCCACACACACACACACTACAGAGGGATGAGGGGTGGGGGGCCCTAGCTGTATCAATACAGTGTTCTGTTTTTCATTTAAGAGGACAGCAGTCAGGGAGCCCAGACAGATCCTGAGCGATATCACATAAACTATTACTGATTGAGAGCAGCACCTGCTTTCACCAGCCTTACAGCAGAGAGGTAGAAACCTACACTGCTTTCACTACACCAATAAGAGAGAGTTATATACTTGGCACCAGGCTTACAGCAGAGAGGTAGCATGCGCAGCACACATGACTGTGACAGTAGCAGAGCTGAGAGGTAGCATGCTCAGCACACATGACTGTGACAGTAGCAGAGCTGAGAGGCAGCATGCTTGGCACACATGACTGTGACAGTAGCAGAGCTGAAGCATGTTGGTTTGAGTTGCCTGTGAGGCAGTGGCTTGTCCTGCAGCACAGATGTAGCCTCTGTATGTCTGTGTAGAGGGTGTCAATCGCTCTGCGCCCAAATGGCACGTGAAGCTCAGCTACCACACCCACCTGCACCCACGCACACGTCTATACACACACACCCACCCACAAACACACAGTCTCACCTGCGCACATCCCACAAAACACAGTCTCACCCACACACATGTGTACTCATGCACACACCCACACAGGCAATCTCACCAACGCACATGAGCTCGGGCACACAAAGTCTCACCCATGCACACACACATTGATTCACTCACGCACATGTGCAAACTTGCATGCACATGCAGTCAGTCTCACCCACACAAACAAACAGTCACACTTCCTTCCTCCCGCTAAAATTTTATGCAACTGACCTCATTTTGATATACAGTTCATACAACCCAATTTCTATAAATACTTAGCAGTTCAGTTTTATTTATTTATTTGATTGCTTGTTTATTTATTTATTTTTTCTAGCAATTAAATTCAGTTCAGCCCCACTAGGCTTTATTGTCCCTCAAACGAAGGAGATATCCTTGGCCTTTTGCACAAATAAGACAAAATATGTCACTCACAAAATAAATTGAATGTACCAGAAAATAAATATACTCCCAGCATACTTAGGGAAGCAGGAGGCAAGGAGCCTACCTGTTATGAAGTTCTTGTTTTTGTGGAAAGTTTGATAGCTGGAAGCAGCTGGTTTCTGAGCAGGCTGAGGGTGCGGTGGAGTAGGTGAAAACTGGGCATGTAACCACACACTTGAGCAGGGGTCCAGCCCTTTCACTGAACCTGAATTAACGGTTTTCTCAGTCTGAATAGTTTCAACAAACAGGCAGTATTAAAAAAAAACATGGCTGCACATAAAACAATGAACGACGCAAAGAAACAGATGTTACTACCAAAGATTTGTTTTTCCTTTGAAGCATGGTGCTGTTCTTGGAGAGAAAGTTGTCCACAGACAGAGAGAGCCCTCGATGTGGCCAGCCGCTGACAGGGCAGAGAGCTAGATCTCTCCCATTTATCCAGTCCCTGGCAGAAGAGGGCAGAGATTTTGGGGAAGCGGCACGTGAGTAAGACCTGGTGAAACTCACTGAGCCTTCCGATGGTTAACCGCACCTACTAGACATGGAGCGGAACAAAGAAAACAAAACGACAACCTACCGAGCTTGCCCATCTCCGATGCATTCACAGGCGAAGGACACCATCTGCGCGTGGCGTCTGTGACGCCGGCATGGTCTAGGGTGCGCCAGAGCACTGAGTCAGAGTTGAGTCATGGCCTCATGTCACGAGAGCCACTCAGCCGCTAAACCGCCACTGCGGCCCTGCCTTGTGCCAATAACACCGTGATAACAAGGCTTCAGAAAATTATGCTTTTAACATTTTCAATCCTTGCATGTTTTTTAGACATTTGGACTCATGGATAACATTTGTCAGGAGACAAATGAATTATGATCAAAGCAAGATATGGCTTGCATTGACAGCTATTTCAGGTCTTTAGTACCCGGCCACATGGCAGACCTGAATCTGTGGTCATTCTGCATAAATGCAAGCCGCCCACGCATATGTCCTGAGCTCTGCAGCCAGAAAACCCCTGTTGTCCTCACGTGTTTGGGACGTCGGACAGTCCCTGGGTGATTGACAGGACATTCCAGAAAAGTGTGGATTGGTTCCCCTGCAAAGTTGCCAGGTGTACACTGAGGTCACCAGTAGAGATTGCCAGGTTTTTATGACATAAACAGTCCATCACCCAATCACAATTATCCCAGTGTACTGCTGTCCAGCTATTACTGCTATACTGTGTTCACATAAGCAAAACATTTTCCCCAAGCAGTAAAATACAAGAATACGTTATTTTAGAAATAGATACATGACCCCCTACACTCATTGACAGTGCACCAGTTCTACGATAATGTCATTGCGCGCAAGATTAAATTTGATCCTGCTTTTATTTACTGTTTACATTATTGCTTTTTTCACTTATTGTCATTTTGACAGTTGTCTTCAAAGTTTTCTGTTTAATGCCAGGCCGTACTTGGAAAAGAGATTTCAGTATCTTTGTGGTCTTTCTGATTAAACAAATTAGAAATAAATAAATGTTCAAGTAGCAGACACAAAGAGAGCTCTTCGTAGCCAGGGAAAGCCAAGGCAGGGCAGGCTTATTCAATCAGAGATCTGATGTATTGATTACTCTGAATTTGACATAGCCACTATATCTATAATAAAGCAAACCTTTGATAAAGTGTGTGTAGAAATCTGAAGACAGTAGACATATTTCAGAATCTTACATAAAATCACTCTTTGTGCAACCAAAACACAACATTTTGGGAAATGGAGGGCAAAAAGTGGTCTGTGAGTTTACAAGATTATAGACCTGGACTGAGGCTGAGGAATAAAAATAAACTTTGGTAAATATTAATAAACAAGAAGTGGTAAACATGGTGGAGGAATGTGGCTGTGTGCAAAATTTGGCATGCTGTGTGTGAGTGTGTATTAGTGTATTTGTTTGAGGAAGAGAGGGTGTTTGTGTGTATGACAGTGTTTGAGTGTGTTTGTGTACATATGTGTGTGTGTGAGAGTGAAAAAGTGTAGGTATGTATGTGTTTGTTAGTGTGTATACGTGTGTATGTAAGTATGTACTTATGCATCTGTGTGTGTTTGAGTATGTGTTAGTGTATGTATGTTACTGTGTTATGCATGTTTGAGAGACCATAGAGAGCACGTTATGCATATGTGTCCGTGACAGAGAGAGTGTTGGTGTGTAAATGTCTCTGAGAGAGACAGTATTAATGAGTATGTGTGTGTGCGGACATGTGTATGTGGGCGCACGTGTGTGTGTCTGAGAGAGACTATAGTAACGTGTGAGTGAGTGTGTGTCTGTCTGTCTCAGAGAGAGTTTATTAGCGTGTGTGTGAGAGTGTGTGTCTGTCCCACAGAGAGATTATGTTATTGTGTGTGTGTGAGAGAGTGTGTGTGTTTATCTCATAAAGAGATTATATTAGTGAGTGTGTGCATGCGTGTGTGCCTGTGAGTGTGTTTGTGTGCGCGTATGTGTGTGTATGCGTATTTCAGGCAGCTGGCTGAGGCACAGGGCTGGTCTCTCCTGCTGCTGTTGCTGTTGGCCGGGTTTCCCAAATTGAGGTACAAAGGCTGGTCTCAGAGCCCGGGCATGTTTAGAGTGAGGGTGGGGGTCTGGGGGGTCCTATAAAGGCACCCTGTGTGGAGAGCAAAAGGGAGTCCAGATCACCCCCCCAAGTCGCTCACAGGAAGGAGGCACACCCCAGTTTTGGGTGGGGTTGCCCCGGATGGGGCAGGGGCCATACTCTGCTCCCCTGGTGTTGGCGTGGCCCCCCAGACGAGAAATATGACCTCAGCATCACCGGAGGTACCAACCCCCGCGCCCCCTCTGCCACCCCCAGCTGGGCAAACACGAGCACAGACTCTGCGTTTTTAAAGTCAGGTGAATTAGCTGTGTGTGCTGAGTACTGGGGAAACAGCTGCCAACTCAGAGAAAGGGGCCAGTGCAACGTTTGAAGGGGTTTGCTAAGTTACAGATCCCCTCTCCACACTGAATACTGTTCCACTGATCACCTGTGCCATTTTCCACATTTCATTTTTTTTTTCAAATGCTTCTCTTGTTTGTGTCTATAAAATAGGATAAACTTGTGAAAAACAGAGGCGTCAAGTATCACTCTGCTTGGTGTTGTTGAAACAGGGAGGAGGCAGTTTCTATTTGTGGTATTTTTTTCCTGCACATCACAGAAACTAGCGGCATAGCTCTGAGTGACTGAATGAGTGCTAACGAAACGTCTCCCTCTCAATGTTCACGCTCGGGTTCCGTGACCGTTGGTCTCTGCTAGCCAGCTAACTGCGAACAAACAACCGCTATCACTCTGGTGACAAACACCGATAAAATCAAAATTACAATACCTGCTCATGTCTGAAACGGAAATTTCTTCGCCTCTGGTTACAGGATGATGTCACACGTAGCCCTAAAACAAGAAAAAAAACGTATTTGAAATTATATTTAGGATTCATTACCTCACAATAATTTTACTTCGACTTAATGTTAACTTGGTAGCTAGAAAGCAAACATAAAGAATATCGATATCCGTATCATTACTGGTCATTCTACACAACATACTCTAAACAAAAACTCATAATTACAGTAACTGTCTATCACTAACATAGATTTTAAACTTACTATTGTAATAAAGCAAGTTATTCATTGGCTCCAGCGTAGCAACCTAGTATAATGCATCACTGGATAATGTATCGATAACATCAGTAACGTTAGGTAGTTAACAATTGTTGAGCAATTCATATTACACACTGTTAGTCTATCCTGTTTATTTTGATTACAGTACCTGGGGAAAATACGGTAAGAAAAATTAAAACCCTTCATCCATTGACCAGCAAACAGTTGGGTTAAACAGAGTTAGAAATAATTTAACTGACACCGTTAACTACGTTATTTTTTTAACTGAGTTTCGCTGTCGCGAGTTCAAGTTAAATGATGCATTCCACCAGAACAAACCATCCAGCCAAAACACAGGGGTGGCTCTGACTACCATAAAATATCAGACTTTGTCCTACTCTTGTGAGGGACAATAGTTTTCCACAAAGTATGAAATACATGTGCTTTCCTTAAAATAATAAATAGCTCTTATTACATGTTATATTAAACATTATATTTTATATGTAGATCTAGTGCTGAACTTTTATTGGTGAAATTATTATTGATGCATTATCTATTGGTACAACCCATAAGATCATAAAAGTGGTATGTGTAGTGTGTATTTTGTGTGCACTTGCCTCAGTTGCTGGCACTGAAAGGTGAAAACGTATGGGGTGTTTATGGGAAGTGTTGTCCTGTCTTACTCAGTGAATGCAGGAGACGTAAATGCTGACCTCAGCAGTTATGTAAAAACCGAAGCCCCCAAATTTCAGATGCAGGGGGCAGACTATGGAGCCATCTGATCAAGCATTTGAGGAGCTTTTTCAGCCTTCCTTCCTGCAGTCGGTTGGGGTTTTTCAGGATGAGGGTGGATTTAGCTTTTATAATTTCATGTCGCACCCTTAAGATCATGTGATTAGCCTGAAGAAGTAGTAGTACCTAGGAAGTTGGGCAGAGCTTCACCACACTGGAGAAAACAGTGCTCAAGGTGGTAGTTGCGATGTAGTAGCTATGAGGCTGACGTGTGAGTTTATCAGAACGCAGGCGTGGAAGTCCCTGTGTGTTCTGAGACTGGAGATAAGCTCAGGATCTATGTTTTTTTTACTGCGGGAGCCATGAAAGAGAGAGACAAGGAGCAGACAGGGGCCTCGAGGCTTCGCTGCCCCGTGCAACAGCTCTTGTGTGGGTTTGGCACGCAGTCGTCGCAGATCGCTGGCAGCCCAAGTTCACCACAACATGCCACCACTCTCCCTCTGCTGCCTCCTCATCTTTTCCCTCTTTCCATTATTTCAACCATCTCTTTCTCATCCTCATCTCCCTGTTCCCATCTCCCTCCCTCTTTCTCTCTCTCAGGCCCCCCTTCCCCCCTTTTCTCCCTACCCTCTTTTACCTTTTTCCATTTTTTTGTTTCACTCTCTCCGGGCGCCCTCCTCTCTCACCCTCTCCCGCCCTCTCACCTTCTGTCCTCCATGCTCTCCTCCCCCTCACTTCCACTCCTCCATCTGTTTCCCTCCATGCCCACTGCTTCCCGCCTCATCCATGGCTCCATGGACACTCACTCAGAGCTCCTCTACCCCTCCCTGCAGGTATAAGTCTAATGAGGAGTACGTGTACGTGCGAGGGCGTGGCCGGGGGAAGTACGTGTGTGAGGAGTGTGGGATTCGCTGTAAGAAGCCCAGCATGCTGAAGAAGCACATCCGTACCCACACCGACGTTCGGCCCTACGTCTGCAAGCACTGCAACTTCGCCTTCAAAACCAAAGGTAGGAGGCAGGCTCAACCTCTCACCCTTCACCTCTGTGTAATGAACCCCTTCCCTCAGAGATAGGGACTCTGTGCAGTCCTGTGGGTTAGACGGTAAACCAAGGTCCTCATGACTCATAGTGGTCATTAAAGATTCCATGGCGCTTCTCAAAAGAGTAGGGGTGTTAACCCCTGTGTTGTGGTCTGATTCTTGAAACAGTTTCCTCTTTACATTTGACCACCTTTATCTGATCATCTGTACTAGCGTCATACCTACATCGTTTCTGAAAAAGTGAACTGAGTTGTCAGGTGACATACCTAATTAAGTAAGGGATTAAAATATAAATGCATGTGACAGTTGTGGTGTGGTGGGTACAGTGACAGTGTGTGTGTGTTAAGCCCCTCCTGCTGAAGGCTGTGCTCTGCCCCCCTCCCCTCCCCACAGGGAACCTCACTAAACACATGAAGTCCAAGGCTCATGGGAAGAAGTGCCAGGAGATGTCAGAGCAAGGGGGGCCCAGCCTGGACGAGCTGGAGGCCGAGGAGGGAGGTAGGCGCTCGCTTCCTAACTGCTGACACACTGACACTCTACCTGTGTGCGTGTGTGTGTGTGTGTGTGAAGGTGTGTGTGTGTGTGTGTGTGTGTGTGTGTGTGTGTGTATGTATGTTTGTTTGTAAGCGTGCATGTGTGAGTGTGTGTGCATGTGCAGTCAGGGTGACAGAATGTGTGAGTGTGTTTGTGTGTATGTGTGTATGAGGGTGTGTCTGTGTGTAAAGGTGTGTGTGTGTGTGTGTGTGTTTGTGTGCATGGGTGACAGAATGTGTGCATGTGCGTGTGTGTGTGTGTGTGTGAGGGTGACAGAATGTGTGAGTGTGTGAGGGTGAGAGAGTGTGTGTGAAGGTGTATGTGTTTGTGAAGGTCTGTGCGTACGTGTGTTTGTGAGTGTGTGTTCATGTATCTGTGTGAGATGAGACAGTGGGCTTGGTCTAGATTTAATGACACCTAGTTAGCCTCACATTGGGCCTGAAGTTATGCTATCCTATTTTAGAACAGAAATCCACAGGACTGGTTTGCCTGTCTCCAACAAAATATAACATATTCAAGGAAGCAAAGGTGTAATGTATAGTCTGTTTTGTTTGAATTGCATATTAGAGACTAAGTGTGCTTAATTGAATCTGGTCCACTGTTGTTATGAGGTATCGCCAGACTCAGGTGGAGAGCAGGGTGTTGTCCGTACATTCGCCTGCAGCCAAACACAAGCAGCATCTGTGGGTTCTCACACTGAGCCACATGCTTCTTCTGCACGGAGAAAACGATACTCTCCCCGCATTTGAGCTGAGAGACATTCTCACACAGTGTCTGCACCTTTCTCTATCAGTGCTAATTAAAGCTCCGCCGCTTAGGAAAACCAACATCTTCCCTGCTCTTCAGGAGAATTTCATCTTATTAGAGTCTGGAGAATGTCTGGGCAAAACTCCTAGCTGTATTGCTGTTAGTTTTTTCCCCTGACTCTGCCAAGATTGCACACATTTACGAAGCAAAAAAAATGTTTTACCCCTCAAAACTTTTACAGCTGGCAGGTTTGGCACAGACAGCAGAGAGATTACATAATGGAAAATAATGCATTCAGTCTTCTTTTGTTGAGCTTGCAAAAAAAAAAAAATAGGAGAGAAAAAGGAAAAAAAGGAGAATGGAAATAGATGAAATGAATAAAGGAGAACTGGACGAGTGGTTTTCATTGAGTTGTGCATTCTGGTGCATTGTGGGAAAGCGTGGAGTGAAGGGACAGGCGGTGGTCTCAAGGCCGCGGCGGGGGATGACAAAGTCCTCGGCGGCTATAAAGAGAAACATTTGGGCCGCCTGCGCTCCTGGCCTCAGCGGCGATAAATTCAGAGACAGGCAGAGCCACACAGAGCCCCCACCGCTCAGAGCCAAGGACATCCCATTCAAACCTGCTCCATTCAAAAAAAGGTAAAACGGCTGCAAATATAGTGAATGGGAGAGAGGACAGTGGTCACGATTCAGCTTTAATGAAGGCCCTACCTGTTTGTTTGGTGGATATTTTTGATCTGAGAGCAGATCCATAAGGTAAATTTTGGTCACGATGCACCACAATGAGAAACAAAGGCCTCAACCTTTTTGTTCTGCTCCATCTGCTCTGCTCCGTCTGTGTGTAGTTTTCTGAGTTTGTGTGTTTGTGTGTGTGTGTGTGTGTGTGTGTGTATGTGTGTGTGCACTCTGCTTCCATGTGTTTATTTGTGTCTGTTTGTGTGTGTTCATGTGCATTTGTGTGTTTGATCGCTCATGTGTGCATATATATGCGTGTGTGTAATGTACCTATTTGTAATGTATCTGATTAGAGATTTTCCACTGTCCTGATGTCTGCACTTCTCCAATCCTCCTGCAGGTGGTGGCGAAGAGCGTGTCGGCGGTCCGGAAGACCAGGAAGAGCACCAGTTCTCAGATGTCGATGATTCCGAAGATGATGACGATAATGAGGAAGAGGAGGAGGAGGAGTCTTCATCCCATGATGAGCCGCCCTCCTCCTGCTCCCCCGACACGCGACTTTCCAGCGGAGACAGTGGTCTTCCCTCCCAGCGCAACACCCCTGAGCCCCACCTCCCTGCAGCCCAGGAGAGAGATCCAGGGCCCAGCCAACAGGACTACCCGTCACCCAGGAAGCTGTGGCCTAGCGGCCGTGCTTCCTCCCCTGGCAGCAAGAGGGCACTGTTCTCTCCCCGGGGGCCCTGGGAGACGTCCCCACGGGCCTTCTCGCCCAGCGGGGAGGGCTCTCCTCTGCGGCATCTTTCCCCCGGGCGTGGCATCTCTCCTGGGCGGGACGTCTCCCCTCTCCGCTGTCTCTCCCCCCGCCTGGAGGTCTCCCCAAACCGCCACCTCTCCCCATCGCCTGAGAGAGGCCCATCCCCAATCAGGCCTCTCTCCCCCGGCCGCTACCCCAGCCCCCGTGCCCTGCCCTCCCCCATACACCCTGGAGCCCATAGCAGGGTGCGGGGGTTCCCCATTCGCACGCCCGGGGACACCCCCAGCACAGACCCCCCCGAGGGCAGACAGGTGGGTCTGTCAGCATTAAAATAATAACAATATGCATTATTTTACATTACATTACAATTATAATTACCATGAACAATGATAGAAACAGCAACAACAAAAGCAAGATCAATACTACTACTGCTACTACTTCTACTACTAATAATAATAATAATTAATTATTATTATTATTAGTAGTAGAATAATAATAACAATAACAACAACAAACTTGGTCAAATTATTTGTATTAGAGATCTTAGCCTTTTGGACACCAGAGAACTTCCTAAAGATCACTGACAGATTTTTTTGTTAAATCAATATTCTTCCACTCAATCATAGACACATTACTTCACTTTGGAAACAGCAGCATGGTCAGTTTAGGGATCCAGGCATCCTGGTTTTTACTAATTTACTCAAAGCCGAATATAAAATTGAGGCATTCCTGTATTCTCCCAGTGTCTGTAATACTGCTGTCCTCTGCAGACCTACTGCATGACCACCACACCAGAGTGAACACTTACGCCTTTCAGGAGCTGCTGGCTGAAATTACAATTGTCCATCTTTTAGATGTGTATGCGTTACGGTTCTGATGTTTTTTTTTAGATTGTGGGTTTTCATCTGAAAACATATGTCTGCACTCCCTGTTAGTATGATGGTTAAATCTTTATAATTTTAATTTTATACTCTAATTTATATGTTTGTTGTTGTGTATCTTCGTTCCCTTGCTGTTTATGTTACTATATAAATGCATGTGCGTGTATAAATGTCGACTTCCTGACAGTGCCCTCTCCTGTCTCAAAGCACCATGCAAAGCAAAAACTAAATCAACAGTCACAATTTAAATATAAGCAGAATGTAAACAAAGGCACAGTTTTGATATCCACACATGTGTGCCTACATTCTCCTAACACATTTCTCATAGACACACTCGAGGTTATTTCTGACTTGTACCTATAAAAAGAGTGTTTGAACAGTGCTCACCAGTGCTGTGTCCTGCAGGCTGTCGTGATGCGTCCCAGACAGACAGACAGGAGACTGGAAGTAACACAGCCCTAAACATGCAGGGGAGTGTTACTCCTCTTAACGGCCTGCTGTCACCAGGCCGGGGTCAGGGATAGGGCTGTCAGTGCACTAGACCCTGCCCAGGTCTGCTCAGAGCTCAGATAAGATTCAATAAAACGCACTATGGCTTATGCAGTTCAATCAGAGAAGATTTTACACTACAACATAGTTTTTGTGTGTTCTGTTTTATCTGAGACAAGCCACTTCCTTTGAAATGAGTTCTTCTTTAATTATAAGATAGAATGAAGCCTCAAAGAGTCATTAAAGAAACCAAAGTCTGTTTTGAATGACTTACCCAGAAGGAGACAAAGTGCATGTGACTAGGCGAAAGCTGAGTTCTGCCAGAGAAGCCTCCTCACTCAGCAGTGCATGCACGAGAGAAAACCTCAAAGCGAGAATGCGTGACACTTCAGCATTCTGTAACTGACGGCGTCATCACCAGCACGTCAGAAAACCATTGAAATGATTGTTTTCCGTTATTTTTATTTGATATGTGCACCATAGGTAGGATCACGAACTTGCCGTAGGTACAATTTACACATTTAAAAGTGAAGCCCCTGTGGGTTCACTGCAGGCTTGTAAGGTTGATGCTGGTCACTGATGATGGTGAGCGCAGTGATGCTGGAGAATAATCAGCACACAGGTACGCACTGATAGTGATGCTGGAGAATAATCAGCACACGCAGGTACGCACTGATAGTGATGCTGGAGAATAATCAGCACACACGCACTGATAGTGAGGAATAATCAGCGCACTGATAGTGATGCTGGAGAATAATCAGCACACGCAGGTACGCACTGATAGTGATGCTGGAGAATAATCAGCACACGCAGGTACGCACTGATAGTGATGCTGGAGAATAATCAGCACACGCAGGTACGCACTGATAGTGATGCTGGAGAATAATCAGCACACGCAGGTACGCACTGATAGTGATGCTGGAGGCACACGCAGGTACGCACTGATAGTGACTGGAGAATGATTCACTGATAGTGATGCAGGGCCTGGTCCAATAAGCAGGAGCACTTTGGGGGGTGATGCTGTGGAACGTACCTGCTGTTTTCACTCATCACTAAGTGTTGGCTGTCCCTGCTGTATCTCCATTGTGCTGAAGCAGGTATGGTTCTGGTTCCTCAGGGGTGCAGCACCCTAACCACTACGCTGCACAGGGACCAGGGAGTTACCTGCTGTTGACTGAGGTGTCAGAGGTCAGTCTGGATGAGAACACCGTCTCGGTGGTGGAGGTGATGCATTGAAAGGGTGATTTTCTGTGTTTCTCGCAGGAGCGGGGATGTTTCCGGAAGCCTGCCTGTTCCCCCCAGCGCTGCGTCTCTCCCCCTTGCCGGCGGGTGAGTCTGGGGGGGGTCACACATCCCCCCGGAGGTTGGACCACGTGTTCAGCCACCTGCCGCTGCACTCCCGGCAGGGCCCGCGCGCGGCCTGCCTCATGATTCCCATCGGGGGCATCCAGATGGTCCAGCCCTGGCCCTGCCCCCCCCACCCCAAACCCAGCGCCACCCGCCCCCACGACAGGAGGGAGGCCTTTCCCCCGGCCGCCAGTGGGCGGGGCATTCTCCAGGACTACAGGGTACAGGAAGAGGAAGCGGCAGCTGGAACCAGCAGCCAATCAGGGCTTGGCGCGGGCCGAAGAAGGCGGGCCACGCCCCCAGACAAACAGGATTCTCAGACGGGTGGGGAGGACCCCACGGACACGGGCATAAAGCAATATGGCAGCTCTCGCACTCGCGCTCACTCCCAGGGTAGCACTTTGGTCGCTGCGACAAAGGTGGGCGCAACGACGTCACAGACTTCAGAAAGCAGCTCCGCAGACCCCTCCCCCAGCCAGCCAGCTCCTCCCACTCACAGGACTAGACAGCTCTCTGATAGGGAGGGAGCCCAAGGGGGCCGGGGCAGAAGGCGGGGTTTAGAACAAACAGGGGGAGGAGCTGGAGGCAGAGTCACGGCCAGTAAAAACAAGGACAGCAAAACAGGAAGCACTTAAAAGACTCCGCCCCCTGATTCTGTCTTCAGAATCACTAAGGTTTTTATTATCGCTTTTTGGTTCTCGATGTTTTGTATGGTTCCGTTTTTATACGATTTCCAACACTATTGTTTACTTTTACGTTTTGTTTTTTGTTCTCCTGCAATATATATAGGATTGGAATAAGATGCACCTTTTCTTTTTTGACGATAATATTTCTGTCAAACTATCTATCCCTTATCTACTGTTATTTATCTTGCTATCTTCGTATCTATTGGAATATACATGTATAATTATTATAGATATATTTGTAAATGACCAAAATCAATACAGAAAAACAATAATTCCAATTTTGTTTGTCCCTTGTCCAGTATTATTCACAGTGTAGTTGATTGTGCCTTTTCTGTCAAAAAGTATGTTGCTAGAAATATAGAAAAAAGTTAAAAGGCTGTGAATTTTTTTTGTTTGATATATTTGTTTTGTTTTGTTTTTGAATTGTGCTGGAAGGTACGGGCGTTTTGACTCTCAGTTTTTTGGCCATTTTTTTAAAGTCAGGGTAAAAAGTTGATGGTTGCTGAAAGAAAGATTTGAAGAGTCGAAGCAGAAAGCTTTGCAGAGTAAATGCACTGAAGTCATATTTTTTATATTAATAAATACTTAGATCTTATGTGCGTGTACAGAAAAAAAGAAGTATATGGTCTGTATTTATTGCTACATTTAACTATAAAAAAGCTTCTTTTACGTTGTTTTTTATTTTTTACTTTGATTTTCTAAAACATGCAGTGATTATCTATGTCAATTACCTGTGTGTCTTCTTTTTGATAAAGATCTCATGACTTGAAATTATGGTTCAGGGGCTGGATGGGTTTTTCCGAGGGGTGGGGGGGTCAGGGTGGGGGTGGGTTTCAGCTGTCAGTTGCCCTGCGTATTTGAAACAGAGCAAGTTTCTAGTTTCTAAACCAATAAAAGCTGCACCGGAATTTGCTGAAACTTTGTATGCGTGTCTCTCTGTAAAATGTCTCCTTTGTATGATCTTCTGGTGTCCTGTTTCCCATATGAAAGATATGTACAGAGTATCCAGCACTGCATCAAGCCCATTTACCTACAGTCTACAGAGTATCCAGCACTGCATCAAGCCCATTCACCTACAGTCTACATAGTATTCAGCACTGCATCAAGCCCATTTACCTACAGTCTACAGAGTATCCAGCACTGCATCAAGCCCATTCACCTACAGTCTACAGAGTATCCAGCACTGCATCAAGCCCATTTACCTACAGTCTACAGAGTATCCAGCACTGCATCAAGCCCATTTACCTACAGTCTACAGAGTATCCAGCACTGCATCAAGCCCATTCACCTACAGTCTACAGAGTATCCAGCACTGCAACAAGCCCATTTTCCTACAGTCTACAGAGTATCCAGCACTGCATCAAGCCCATTTACCTACAGTCTACAGAGTATCCAGCACTGCATCAAGCCCATTTACCTACAGTCTACAGAGTATCCAGCACTGCATCAAGCCCATTTACCTACAGTCTACAGAGTATCCAGCACTGCATCAAGCCCATTTACCTACAGTCTACAGAGTATCCAGCACTGCATCAAGCCCATTTACCTACAGTCTACAGAGTATCCAGCACTGCATCAAGCCCATTTACCTACAGTCTACAGAGTATCCAGCACTGCATCAAGCCCATTTACCTACAGTCTACAGAGTATCCAGCACTGCATCAAGCCCATTTACCTACAGTCTACAGAGTATCCAGCACTGCATCAAGCCCATTTACCTACAGTCTCCAGCACTGCATCAAGTATCCAGCACTGCATCAAGCCCATTTACCTACAGTCTACAGAGTATTGCATCAAGCCCATTTACCTTACAGTCTACAGAGTATCCAGCACTGCATCAATCCCATTTACATACAGTCTACAGAGTATCCAGCACTGCATCAAGCCCATTTACCTACAGTCTACAGAGTATCCAGCACTGCATCAAGCCCATTTACCTACAGTCTACAGAGTATCCAGCACTGCATCAAGCCCATTTACCTACAGTCTACAGAGTATCCAGCACTGCATCAAGCCCATTTACCTACAGTCTACAGAGTATCCAGCACTGCATCAAGCCCATTTACCTACAGTCTACAGAGTATCCAGCACTGCATCAAGCCCATTTACCTACAGTCTACAGAGTATCCAGCACTGCATCAAGCCCATTTACCTACAGTCTACAGAGTATCCAGCACTGCATCAAGCCCATTTACCTACAGTCTACAGAGTATCCAGCACTGCATCAAGCCCATTTACCTACAGTCTACAGGGTATCCAGCACTGCATCAAGCCCATTTACCTACAGTCTACAGAGTATCCAGCACTGCATCAAGCCCATTTACCTACAGTCTACAGAGTATCCAGGACTGCATCAAGCCCATTTACCTACAGTCTACAAAGTATCCAGCACTGCACCAAGCCCATTTACCTACAGTCTACAGAGCATCCAGCACTGCATTGTGTCTGGACTTCTTCAAGCACTACACATTCAATAATACATTTTGCTCATTCTTCCTTGATCTTTCAATTTACAGGAAAATGTGCTTAGCTGAGCAGTTAAACTAGACTGTGTTGGTTACTTTGTAGCAATCACACATTCTTTGTTACTGGCTGTTAATTCCCTTTAGTGTGCTCCTTCTCGTTGTCACTTGATTTCAGTTTGTTTGTTTGAATTCTTCCAGCTCAATCAGGTGATTGGAGGATTATTTGGATCATCTGTGGTCTGCAGCGCGGGACTGGCTCCTAATCAGTGATTGAGAGCAGGTGTCAGTGCATTCCCCCTTAGCCAATCAGGGTGTGACCCCGCCCCTCCCCTGGGGCTTTTAAGGGGCAGCAGTTTGCAACCCCAGTGATCATTCTGATCTGAATGGCAGCAGTGAATGTCAGGTCTCGAGACAAATCGGTAGTGATGCTGCTGTTCTTGACATAGCTTGGGGATTTCTTTTTAGATTTTTAGCCCATTATGTAGGTATGTGTGTACGACGGTGTATGTAGTTTAGGGTCGAGGGCCAGCTTTTTGAGTATTTATTCGCTGCTCATTTGGTGTGTTGGATGCAGAGAGGCAATCAGTTTGCCTTAATGTTGGGCCCACAGGTTTTTTTGTTTTTATTTCATTTGATTTAGACAACCCTGCAAGACTAAATGTCCTTTAAGTACATCTGCTTACAGCTCTCTGCTGTGCCCTGTAGAATCTGTGGGTGTCTGGATGTGTGGGGGGAGTACAGTAGGGGAAGGGGACTTTTTTTGTTGTTGTTTTTACACCACATTAGATCAGAAAGTGCAATGTCCAACACTTCTCTGGGGTAGTGTTTCCCCTATGCAAACATGCATTTTATGTAGACTAAATGCATTTTATTTTTGCACAAGTTTGCATTTAAAAAGACTTGAAACTTAAGTGTCTAACAGTCTACTTGATACACCAGTTTGCCTAAATAAACTGTGCATACCGCCAAACACATTTCAGACATCTTAAATAATTTTAAATGTTTGCTTTGGTACTCAAGAGTGTTTGCACACTGTCTGCTTTCACAGTATGACGCTTGTCTTTTTGAACGTAAACATTCGCGCGGTCACCGTATTTTCCCACTTTGCTTATGTCTCCTCATATCAGGTGTGCTTCCGTTTGGTTCATAAGCCAGTCCTGTTTAAGAGTGATGGAAGTTTTCACCTGCAGTTTCGCACAGGGTTTGAAATGGTTGGGGTCTTGGGGAGGGGGTCCAGGACCTCCCATTAGGCATGAGAGCCCCCCCCACACACACACACACATTAAAATGGAAAATGTTTTGGGGGGATGTCCAACTTTATTTCCACCTTTTTGTCACATGACAGATGTAACCATCCAATATGTTGCCATGGTCTGCCGCAGCCCAACATTTCTTTTGTTAAAAAAGAGTCCCTGAAAATCTAATGAGGCTCATGGTTATGTCCAGCCTGGGTTTCACAGCAAAACCGCAAGTTATTGATAATTTCTGCCCCTGGGTTTCACAGCAAAACCGCAAGTTATTGATAATTTCTGCCCGTGGGGTTCACAGCAAAACTGCAAGTTATTGAGAATTTCTACCCCTGGCAAAACCGCAAGTTATTGATAATTTCTGCCCCTGGGGTTTCAGCAAAACCGCAAGTTATTGATAATTTCTGCCCCTGGGTTTCACAGCAAAACCGCAAGTTATTGATAATTTCTGCCCCTGGGTTTCACAGCAAAACCGCAAGTTATTGATCATTTCTGCCCCTGGGTTTCACAGCAAAAGCGTTCTATTAATAATTTCTGCCCCTGGGTTTCACAGCAAAACCGCGTTCTATTAATAATTTCTGCCCCTGGGTTTCACAGCAAAACCATGTTTTATTGATCATTTCCTCCCCTGGGTTCTCAGCATGTTATTGATCATTTCTTCCCCTGGCTTCTCAGCACATTATTGATCATTTATACCCCTGGGTTCACAGCATCTTATTAATCTTTTCTGCCCCTGGGTTCACAGCATGACATTGATCATTTCTACCCCTGGGTTCTCAGCATGTTATTGATCATTTATACCCCTGGCTTCTCAGCACGTTATTGATCATTTCTTCCCCTGGGTTCACAGCACGTTATTGATCATTTATACCCCTGGGTTCACAGCATGCATTTTGATTTTGATCTGTGACCTTTAACCTTTTGAAAGGCTTTTTTCCACATATTACATTGCATAAAGTCTTCCTTGCATAAAATATGCCACTGGCTTAAGTTTCCTTTATGAAACCATTATGTTGTACTAATGAATGCCCTATATATGCTATATAAACCATTTATGAGTCACTGTCTTTTTGATGTGTGACTGAATACATAATTTTATTTGCTATATTTACATATTCAGTGAAGCACCATTTATTTTGCTGTCAATAAGGACCACATGCTGGGTATTTTCTGGAGGGAATTAAAACAAATGGAAAACAAAAAACAAAACAGTCCAGAAGCAGATCTGTTTTGGGGGGCACAGATTAGGTGTTCTGTTTTCAGTTTAGGGTCCAGAAGCAATTCTGTTTTGGGGCACAGTTGGCTCAGATTAGGGTCCAGAAACAGTTCTGTTTTGAGGCACAGTTGGCTCAGGTTAGGGTCCAGAAGCAGTTCTGTTTTGGGGCACAGATGGCTCAGATTAGGGTCCAGAAACAGTTCTGTTTTGAGGCACAGATGGCTCAGGTTAGGGTCCAGAAACAGTTCTGTTTTGGGGCACAGATGGCTCACTTTAGGGTCCAGAAGCAGTTCTGTTTTGGGGCACAGATGGCTCAGGTTAGGGTCCAGAAGCAGTTCTGTTTTGGGGCACAGATGGCTCAGATTAGGGTCCTGAAGCAGTTCTGTTTTGGGGCACAGATGGCTCAGATTAGGGTCCAGAAGCTGTTTTGGGGCACAGACTGATTAGGGTCCTGAAGCAGTTCTGTTTTGCACAGATGGCTCAGAGTCCAGAAACAGTACCGCCAGCTCTTCCCTAAATGTTCAAATGCCCTTCTCTAGATAGAGCCTGCGAGCGTGTTAGTCCTTACAACCTGCTGACAGGAATGACACCATCAGCCCCTAGCTCCATCCTTCTCTTTATTCTTCTCTCTCTCTCCCTAAACCCCCCCCATCCCCCCAGTGTGTGGGCATGGTCCTGTAGACCAGCACACAGGGGTGTTTGCTCTTCCCTCACCTGCTGGCCCCTCCTCCAGCTCCTTGGCTCAGGACTCAGCGTAGCAGCAGGGATGGCGGCTTAGAGCCCCGTACCGAAAGGGCAGGAGAGATTCCCCCAGTGACGCTACTGTGACCGCTAAAGGGGAATGAGAACAGTGTGTCCATTGTCAAGGCCAGCCTGGTGAGACCGCCCCACAGTGGCTTGTCTAGGTACTGCACACCCAATAGAAGGGAGTGACACAAATATCATGGTATTATCTCTTTTCCAAGCTGTTTGTGTTTAAACATTTTTTGTGCTCACCTTTACGGGGAGAACAGTGCCACCTGATAGAACATTAGCTTTAATTTTTTTAATTTTATGAATAGAAAGAAAGACAGGTTCTGAATGATTCAGTTTATTTTTTCAATTGTTTGTAATTTTCTTGGTGTTCTTTTGTGCACTGTGTTTATGTGGCCAGGAGAGGGAGCTGTTGGCCTGTGGACATTAGGGTCCGCGTGCTCTGCAGACAGAACAGCCATGCAGCAAAGTGTTTTCAGAACATTGGAGAATATCCAAGTTACAGCCCCGTTTGGGTTCAAAAGAATATTTCATCAGTGCTAAAATATTTCATTGTTTCAAATGAACAGGACACCAGATTATCTATCTGTCTCAGAAGAACACTGAAGATCACAGAACAGAATGTTCCAGATGAATAATATTCAAAGGACTGCGGCCCTCTAGGACTGGAGGTAAACCTGCAGACACTACGGCCCTCCAGGACTGGAGTTAAACCTGCAGACACTGTGGACCTCCCAGCATGCACTGGGGCTGAGCAGCGTGGGAGTGGTGGACACCATGTTCAGGACACAGTTTTACAGTTCCCTATTTCCCAGCTTTATCACCCTGCACTTTCATCTGTCAGTGTTTCCAGCAGAGGAGCGGGGGTGGTGGGGTGGGCGGGGGGCAGTGGAATCTTGCCATCTCGCTCAGCTGCAGGGACACGCTACAAACACATGAAAATTACGAGTGATTTCCTTTGAAAACACCCTCACATGGTGCAACAAGTTTTTATTGTCTTAATCAGGTAATCCATTTACCAGGGGCAATGGATATTTATTGAATAAGTTTTTGTTTGCCCCCCCCACTTCAAAAATCTCTCCTGATCCGCTGCGCTGTATAATTGAATAATTTTGGTATTTGCTGCTTAATAAAATTTATAATATCCACTAGCACTTCATATGAACCTAAATATACACATGTGGTGTTTAACACCATTAATATTTACATATAAAATGTGTTTGTTATTTTATTGCGGCAGAAAGGACATTTGAGGAGTGAATAGACAAGGTTTTTGAGGAGTGAATAGACTTTAGATAAATTATGTACCAACATCATTAAAAACTCAGTAGAACAGGAAATTCAGTCTCCAAGATTTATGTAGTAATCAGGAAAAGAAGAGTAAGAACATAAACGGGGAGAAGAACCACCATCCCTCCCCCCTCCCCGACCAGAATGTGTTCCTTTCCTCCAGGAAACAGTAAAAACTCAGGATTATGCAATGACTCCATGGATGACACATGCACACACGCACACACACGCACACACACACACACACACACACACGCACACACGCACACACGCGCGCGAACAGATCGAAAATTTGTTTATGATTGCTTCGTATACCACATGCACGCTGTGGTTCGACTTACATAAGCCCAGTCTCATTATTTAATAGCCACACCTCGTATACCCATAACACGCACACACACGTACACGCACACACACACACGAACATGCACACAAATTCACATAGTCTCACATACAAACATACTTTCAAAATCTTTGATAATGTAGCTAACACATTCTGTTGCATTGTGCATTAGCCTTGTTCATATATAATACCATATGTAATTACACACATGTGCACCTTCCCATATAATAGTTACTGAGCCGTGCTATGCAGGGTACCCAGCAGAAAACATCAGTTAGCTGTCATTGTGGGGATGGGAAGGAGCGTGCATAGCTGAATGAATGAATGCGTGATTTTTTTAACGTATCTGGTTGCTTCATGTCAAAGGGAGACAGTGATGCGCTGAAGTTGGTCTGTGAGTGATGTGTTCAGACTGCACCTCTTGGGCGTCTCAGGGTGGCCCGGTCTCCTCAGGCGCTGTTCCAGTGTGTGTGTGTGCGCGTGTGTGTGTGGAATTCAGACCGATCCAGTGCGGTGACTGTACCATGCCCCGCAGCCCGCAGACTGACGCATGATTGGCTGCAGCATCAAAACATAGTGTCATTCAGCTCAATGTGGGCGGAGCCTGGGTCTCATCACTCAGCAAACCCAGCTTGTCAGTCACGGTCTGCAGAGCTGCGCAGCCTGAGTCACGGTCTGCAGAGCTGCGCAGCCTGAGGCACAGCCTGCAGAGCTGCGCATAAGACGCCGACCTCAGGCTCATGTCCATGCGGGCTCCGCACCCAGACTACAGCGCGAGAAAAGATAACAGCTGAAATCCTGCTCTGGAGGAGGACACGTTCATGTCTGCACTCTCCTGAGCTGACAGCAGCAGCTGTGCCAATTAAAAAAAAAGCCAAAAAAATCTCTGGTACATGAATTTAATCTGGGATTATCTGTGTTGTGAAATATAAACCAATGCTTGTGTTCACCTGTGTTCTTTTTCTGAAGGGGCCTACATGTAGTGTGGATGAATTTGTAAAAAGCACAATTTGATCTCATGATGTCCAATTGAAATTGAATCATTTGTGTGAAGTGCATTGAAATAAAACAAATTGATTGATCGGTCAATCCATCAATCACTCAATCAATCTATGTCTCGTAATGTTATATAGTGATTGGGGCTTGATTGACGGGGCTTGTAACTGACTCCATAAACAGACAGTGTCGGAATATATTACATGTGTTTATCTTCCTGGATGAGAGCACCTGGTGAATGGAAAATCTCATGTGAAAGAGAAAATTAATGCTGTGCCTCTAACCCTAACCCTTATTCAAACACTTACCCTAAACTCTAACCCAAATGTTAACAATAACCCTTATTTAAATGCTAACACAAATGCTAACACTAACCCTAAACGCTGACCCAAATGTTAACAATAACCCTACTGCTAATGCTAATTGCCACGCCGTGCTTGGATTTACCTCCTGTGCAATGTCTTTCTGACTAACCGGGTCAGTGAGTTTATGTCAACATCAAAACTCAGCCTATTTTCAGTCTGCGTGTGCCTGGGGGGACCAGCACATTCCAGCAGACCCCCTGCACAGCCCTTCCCCCAGCTCACCTGTATTCACCTTTATCTCTCCATTCCAGTGCCAGCTCGTCAGTGCTGACTTATTGTTGGAAAAATGCGGTTGTGTCATTCTCATGTTTACTTTAGGCATTGAGACGTGAACACATGCACTCATGAGTGTCTGTGGAAGGTAAACACTGGAGCCATAAGCGACTGCGGGCATCTCTTTTTATCCAGTCAGTCTGAGGCACTTCTTTTATTTCACCAGCAGATGTCAGTGTTGAGCTATCCACTGCAGTTGGGTTCTCCCTCTTGCCACCGCTGTGATTGAAAATAAGACACTTCTCTGGGCCGAGTAAGGGGCACTCTCCCCTCCTCACCATGTGACTGCTTACCCTTTGCTCTGCCCTCAGCAGTTCTGTGCAGAGGAAAGAGCGCCTCCTACTGTCCAGCTCATCCAGCTGCACATTTATTTCTTGCACATTCACGCCAGACGTTGTACTATCCACACCCAGTGTTGTTTAGCTTCAATATTGACCAAACCCAAACCTGAATAGCTTCAATACTAATTAGGCCTATCCCTGCTAAGCTGCAATGATAACCAAGCCCAGAGCTACATCGCTTCAGTAATAACCAAGCCCAGTGCTACATCGCTTCAGTAATAACCAAGCCCAGAGCTACATCGCTTCAGTAATAACCAAGCCCAGCGCTACATCGCTTCAGTAATAACCAAACCCAGCGCTACATCACTTCAGTAATAACCAAACCCAGCGCTACATCACTTCAGTAATAACCAAGCCCAGCGCTACATCGCTTCAGTAATAACCAAACCCAGCGCTACATCACTTCAGTAATAACCAAACCCAGCGCTACATTGCTTCAGTAATAACCAAGCCCAGCGCTACATTGCTTCAGTAATAACCAAGCACAGAGCTACATTGCTTCAGTAATAACCAAACCCAGCACTACATCACTTCAGTAATAACCAAACCCAGCGCTACATCACTTCAGTAATAACCAAACCCAGCGCTACATCGCTTCAGTAATAACCAAGCCCAGTGCTACATCACTTCAGTAATAACCAAGCCCAGCACTACATCACTTCAGTAATAGCCAAACCCAGCGCTACATCGCTTCAGTAATAACCAAGCCCAGCGCTACATCGCTTCAGTAATAACCAAGCCCAGCGCTACATTGCTTCAGTAATAACCAAGCCCAGAGCTACATCGATTCAGCAGTAATTAAGCCCATTCCTGAGTTTCTGGAGTTTGACATTAAAATGACTGTTGGCCGCCTGTTATAAGTGTGTAATAAGCTATTGAGAAGTTGTTATAACTTGTGGTACGGGAACTCTACAGTGCTGTGCAGCTTCAGCTAAAGTGTGGTGAGCGTTCCTGTGCATTTTATATCTAAATGGATTTCATTTTCATTTCAGCCCTTTGACTTAAAAATATGTGCAGAGTTCTTATGAATTGAATGTCTCTCACAGTGTCTGTCACAGCGATTCCCTCTCTGTCTACATAGAGATAGAGATTAAAAATAACTCACTATACTCTCAGTATAATGAAACAGGATAACGCTTGGTGTTATGAAGTGGTTTTATCACCATGCCAAATTAATATTCAAGTATTCATCAAGAAGTATTAATTTGTGAACTGAAATTGCACATTTCAGTTTACAAATGAAAATAATAAAAAAGGTAGAAAGTTAACAGCCACATGATGCCACAGCAGTTTTATTTAAGTGTGTTTGATTGTTGAAATATTTCTGTGGCAAAGAGGTGATGGTATCGGTGGAATAAAAAGCGCTGTGACTAAAAACGAAACATGCTGTATATTTGTGTTTTTTAATTTCAGCACTGTGCAGGAAAGCTGTGGATGTGAGACAAGAGCAGTTTCCTTCTAACTGTTTTTACTCAAAGTAAGAAGTGTGTTTCTTTCTGTATTTTTATGACCAAAAATCACCTTTGGTGACATGTCTCACCACGTTGCGATTTATTCATTACGTCACTCTCATGACCGTAAACGGCTCGCTCTATCGCCGAACCCCCTCCTGCTGGCTGCCCCACAGACACGGATCACTGGAGACGTGGCATCCAAAACATCTCTGCAATCCTGTAATGACAAAACCATCTTCAGCACGTCAAATACTCACAGCCTGTGCCAGCAACACATCATTCCAAAATTTGTTCAGTCTGTGCGCAATTATGCACTAAAAATATCATTTTCACATCATCATGTTGTAAAAATACTCCAAAATCTAAAAATATCTTCATGTTAACAAATTATTCAGTTTGAAACATGGATAGAAAGATTGCATAATGTGTTATGAACTGTCAATAATATGTGACAGCTCTGTGATGAATTTAATAAAATACAATAAAATAAAAGAGACGATGTCTGTGTTTTTCCTCATTTTATTAAAAATACTTGTCTTTTCGAAGATACGTTTAGATATTTCATATGAGGTATTATATTGGCCCTGTCTGTTTCTACTTCCTCCAGATAACAGCTTGTAAAATCCAAAGTGTGGTGTGTGCTTCTGGTATCATGTCCTAAAAACACACATTTTCCATTCTGGCCAAACAGTCAGACTGAAACACCACTCACGCTTTATGCTCACAGATTTCCCGTATTGTGCAGGACACAAAAATATGTTTGTCTTGTATTCATGTGGCATATTCTGTAGTATCTCTCTGATTGTTTGTGATGAAACTGAGTTTGTAAAGTTCTTGGGTGTGACTCATTAGAATGGCAGGGTGAACTGGATTAAATGTTTAGCTGTTTAAACAAAACACCCCGGTAGCGCACTGGTTTCGATGAAACGGGCGGTTCTTGTACTACTGGACTATCCAAAGCTTTAACAGGGCCGTATAGTCCGTCATGGTGCTGACATGGATATCCTCTCAGGTTGGTATTGTTGCATGTTGCATGCACTTTTGTAAGTCACTCTGGATAAGAACGTATGATAAATGTCGAAATGTGAATATAAATTCATGACATTTTCAGTGCATGAAGTGAGTCCCTTTGGATGGTGGAGTTCCGTGGTGCCCGCCCTGCTGTTTACTCACGTAAGACAGTGCTGAGTCCAGGGCCAATTCAGCACTATTTGATTCTGTTTTTAATGGATACTCTGTAGACTGTAGGTAATGATAAAACCTTCACACTGTAGCTAAAAAGCCAAGATAATCTCATTTGCCTGAAGTCATCATTAACAATAGGTATATGTACATGGTTAGTTGTGTTATGGTAGCTGTATGTGGTTAGTTGTTTTATGGAAGTACTGTGTTCTACATGATAGTGCCATTCACAAAAATTGAATTAAAGAGTGAAAATACATGGCAGAGAGAGAATGCTGCGTTTTTTCCACCTGGATGTTTAAAAACTGCACCCCAGCTGACGCAATACCTTTGATATGCAGGATGGGGAGATAAGATGGGGTCGAGGATTGGTGGTTGCTCAATGCCAGCGCATGGATGGCTCACAGACTGCCACACCTGCGTGCCAACAAGACAACGAGCTCACCCACACAAGGGTGCTCAGCCAGTCAGGGAGACTCGGGGTGCGGCTGGGCGTGCGGGCTAAGGTGCTGGCTCAGGGAGGGCCTGGATATGAGAGTGTGGGTTATGAGGATTTGGATAGGGGCGTGTGTTTGGACAAGGGTGCTCAGGGCAAGAGGCAAGCCTACCTCGCGCCCTGACAGTGGGTATCAGGGTGGAGGGAGGGGTCGGGGGCGGGGCAGTATTGTGGGGGAGAAGCTGGCCATCATCACCTGGTTCCATCTGCAGTGACATCATAACCAGGATACCAATGATATCCACACTCCACACTCAGGACACGCCCACTTCCATGAACTGGACCGGTCCACTCTCATCCAAAAGCACCCGTTAGCTCTACCAGTTTTATTAAATATGTTATTACAGTAGTACTATATTCCACTAGAAAGCATTGTTCTAGTATTGGGATAATACTGATTACTCTTTAAGAAGAAATATTATGGTGACTTAATGTATAGCAGATGTCTTTTAAAAAGATAATCATAATTTCAAATTTCATTTTCATGGAAATGCAGCCCATAATTCTACCCACTCCAACCCCTCTGCTGAAAAAAAACAAACATACATAATGAAACACTATAAATGAAATTCTTACTTTCCCTCTTTTATCATTTCTCGGAAGACATAAAAGGTAAATGATAGTACGGTATATTTCAATACAGCTATAAACATGGTCCTTGCACAACATTCACACTGAGAGCGGTGATGCATGTCAACAGCCCATAAAGATCATTATTAAACAGAGAGCAGATAATACTTATGTAGGAGAGGAAGAAAGGTCATGGCACCGCAGTGATAGTGTCCAGGCTGATAAAAGAGGAATTCACTAATGCCAGACACGCTTCCATTAACCAGGTCAGTGCGCTTATTGTGCCACATGGTAAAGTTTCTCTGGATAAGAGCGCCTGTTAAATGACTGTAATGTAATGTGATAAGCTGTAAAATGTGTTATTCTGTGTGGCTTTCCCTGTATATTGATTATTTATTATTTAACTAAATCCAACCATTAAAAGAGAGAGCACAGCCCCTACTTCACTGACGAACAACACTTCCTGTTCCATGCCATGGTAACTACAGAGGTATCAAACATCCCCCCCCACAAAAAAATTAATTCCTGTTTGTTACCATGGTAACAACTAAGTCATCCAACAACACTGTATTTTTCCGGAGGAGTGAGAGGGGCGAGAGAGAGGAACGGTTTGTAGTAAATACCTCCACACCCCTGCCACTGCGGTCTTGAGTCATTCCAAATTATTTTGCCCAATTTTGGAACTGTAGCGCGAATGTGCTCACTGATTCCTGTGAGATAAACCAGGGAGCGACAGAGTGTGGGCATTGAATTCCTCTCTGTGTGTTGTTGTGGCCCTCATGCTGTGGCTCCAGGAGAGACCGCTATCAGGACATTTCGTGGGCTGTTTACATTCCTGCCTGTATCAGCACCGCACAGCCAGCGCAGAGGAATGGACAGGAAGAGAGGGAGCCGGGCCAACTACGCTTCCCTGCTGTCTCACTGCCTGCAGACATGGGATGGCTAACGTGCTAAAGCATTAATTTGCTAATACTACAGATTCTACTGATGTTGCTTATGATGCTAACACTACTGATGCTGCTTATGATGCTAACAGTATGGATGCTGCTAATGATGATAACACTACTGATGCTGCTTATGATGCTAACACTATGGATGCTGCTAATGATGCTAACACTACTGATGCTGCTAATCATGCTAACGCTACTGATACTGCTGATGCTTTTGATGATAATGATAGAACAAACAGCATTAAAATGCCACTGATACCAGCCCAACTGTACCGCAAACAAAGAGATTCACACATTCATATTCACACACACACACACACACACACACACACATACATATTTGCATACACACATACACACACATTCACATACATACACACACGCACACACACACAAATAACCACCTATACACATATATAATTTCTCTGTCTCTCTCTATTACGCACACAAACACACACACACACACACACACATACAACACCAACAATCATACAAGTATAGATACACTCTCCCTTAAACTCAAACAAACATTCCCACTCTCGCTTACATACACACGCACACACACATTTTGCAGCACCATCAGTGACAGCAGGTCTCTGTGGTCATAGCTCGGTTCTGATGACATCATGAGCAGGTTCCCGGGTTATCGTGACTCTTTTATCTCCCACTGGAGTTAAGGGACTTAAAGCACATAAGTCATTCCGGTCCCATTACCCACAGCTACAGTCAACCCTGATCTGGCCCTCAAACCATCTGTTTAGGAAAACTAGAAAACATCAAAACCGAGGAGCGATGCCTCCTCCCATTCCAGTGAATCAGGGCTGTATTTTTGGCATGATTCTAAAACAGAAATTCATATGAAAATGTCATGATCCAAATAAAGTGATACAAACATTTTCCTAATGCCAGTGACCACTTGCTCATCACATACACAACATACACACACACACACACACACACACACACTGACACACTCACATACACACACACACACACACACACACACACACACACACACACACACACACACTGAGACTACCCTTGTCATCCACAGAGAGGACTGACTTTGTTACTATTTCTGTCTCTGGGGTGGGGGAGTGTAACCAAAAGCATCCACTCCCCTGAGCATGAGAAATTGATTCTGCCAGCATGTGTGGGGAGAGTGTGGGGCGCATAATTAAACATAAATACTGATTTAGGAGTGCAGAGGGAGGGAACGCCAGTGACGTGTCTGTGGGGTGATATTTCAACACGAGTGTGACAGTGTGTGTGTGTGTGTGTTTGTGTGTGTGTGTGCGATTCTATATGTGTGATGGTGTGAGTGTGTGATAGTGTGTGTGTGATGGAGTGTGATGGTGTGTGAGTGTGTGTGTTTGTATTACAAATTTTGTGTGATGGTGTGAGTGTGTGATAGTGTGTGTGTGATAGAGTGTGATGGTGTGTGTGATAGTGTGCGAGTGTGTGTTTGCATTTGTTTGATGGTGTGAGTGTGTGTGTTTGTATATGTGTGATGGCGTGAGTGTGTGTATGTGCTTGTGCGTAATATTGTAGTCCTGCAGTGGAATGTGCGCAGGGTAAAGTCCGAGTGATTACCGCATTCCTTCTGACAAAGGAAATTCCGAGGAAGGCGCATCAGGGCCGGTGACAGAGCGAAACTCAGTCACTCTGTCACACTGTCACTCTTTCCTGGTCCCTGCGCTCCTGCTGCTCTCCCCAAGCTGAGTCAGGCAGCCGCCTCCGATCACTGACCCTCCCGGGCCCCCTGCGCCGGCGGCCTCTCCTTCCCGTGGGGGATCGCTTATCTGGAAACCGTGAAACTGGAACCAAACATTCAAACTATTTCACTTTTTTTCATTTCTCATACAGAAAATATCGGCCAGCGCTCACAGAGACAGGCTATCCCGAGGGCCTTTTGAGGAGCGTGACATCCGTGTTTTCACAGTTTTATGGAACAGGGGAGCCCTACAAGACACATGGGGGTCCGGAACGAAATGCAGGGGGTGGTGGGGCGGAGGGGGCGCCTCGACGGCTACAGCAGCGCACAAATATTCAGCGCAGTATTTGTGCGATTATTAACGGGGTAAATAGTCGGTGAAATTCCATTGTCTCGAGGACAATGACATGACTGCGGCATTTCCTGCGCTGCGACTCCAAAACAATTTTTTTCTCCTCCTTTAATTGTCAAATGTTATTTTTCTTCCTTTGATAGAAATGAAAGAGATTTTTTTAAAGCTGGCGGTTTTCACATATTAAGTCGTACATGCTCTCCTTTGGGGATTAATGTATATTTTGATATGTATTTTATTTATGCTTTATTCATCTAGGTAAATCACGCTGTGACTGAACTCTGAACTATTTTTTGCAACTTTTTTCACAGATGAAGTGCAAATTCACAGTAATGTATTCTCAATATCAACACAGAAATGTGTGTGTTCTGGCTCCTTAAAGAGAAAACAACATTAGCAAATACGATACAATACAACGCAAAAATACAGAACAACAGCCGCACAGAAGAAAGAGTGTTGAGGATATGAATAAATGCTTGGAGACTGAGGGCAAGGCCTGCTTGTACAGACAGATTAATGCGTTTGGAAATGGAGTCAACAGCCGTGCCAGTAGCTCGAGGTCAAGAAAAACAAAATATGTTATTTCTGTCACAAAGACAATTACTGAGAGATGGATAGAAACGGCTGCTGACATCATTAAATGTGAACTCTTGTGAGGTGCTCGTGGGGACTGCCAAGTGTAATTTCGCGTGGCAAAGCAGGGACAAGTCCTGTCAGATCGCACGCGCAGACAAAAACCTCTCCTTTTCAAAAACAGCAGTTTCCACAGAAACCTGTCTAAAAGGTACACGCCTGGACCACAGGCGGGGATTACGGCAGATCCGATCTGGGTCCGATGCAAACGCACCGGGACTAACGGGACGCGTTCGCCCACTGTTTTGCATGTGCCAGCGTGTGGTATTTTCCGATCAGTTTAAAATCCGCCTCTCACACCCGAGACCGAGGCCACCTAAACTTTGCTTGGCTTATCGCGTCTGTAATTAACCCCGCCTGAAATATTTGCATGATGAATGGATTTTTGATTTGTCTATCGGGACGAGTGTGAGAATATTTCCCCGTGTTGGTCGGGGGAATCTCCGCTGTCCCGCTGACGGTTGGATGTGTGAATTTGCAAACCCCCCATGAACAGAGAGTTCTTTCCACAGGTGGGTCTCGTCAGGACCCCAGTCACGCACCCGAAACACCGGAACTTATGCCGGGAGAATCTGAAAACACCAGTGTAGAACGCTAAGATTATTATTAACACCCCATTATTTTCTTAAATTAAAACAAGCTGCAGTCAAAACACTCCAGGGTAAGAAAAGTGTTGTTGCGTTCAGCCGATATTCAGGACTTAATTGTGCTGTAGGCGCAGAGAGCTAATAATACCTAATGAATACATTTGTGCACTTTAGCCCTGATCTTTGCACCTGTCTTCACCCTGTATATCGATGTGGTTAAGAGCGCCTGCTAAATAACTGTAATGTAATGTAGATAAGAGAGAGAGAATGCTAACCACACAAAGCAGAAATGTAATTGGTCAGACTGTGCAATCATACAAGGGAACTTTATCGTGAAGATTGGTAATTAAACATGCCGTTTGAATTTGTCAGTCCTCTCCAGGAATGTTACTGGCGTCTGAAAGGTTAAAGTGTTTAACATAGCGCTGGTGCAAGGTCATGCGGGCGTTGTAAGAGCACTATGTGCGCGCTGCAGCAGTGAGAGGGAGCGTAACACTCATCTCCATCCCGGGGGAATCTTGCGTAACCCCGCATTGTCTGCCAGCCGGGCTCGCTCTCCCGGACACAGTTTCCTGACACCATTCACTACCTATGACAAAGAGCAGCTGACACAAAAGCCAGCCACTTTCAGGGAAAATATTCGCATTCTTTCGGAAGATTAAATCTTGTCACAAGTTCTTCAAAATGAGCACACCTAAAACAATCAATTCAAAAGAAGCATGGTAAATGGAATAAAGAGTTTTTCAGCAGCCAGCGATGTGAAGTTCACACTGTCAATCTACCAAGGTAAAGCTTACAGACCCAAGATCAAAATGTGCAAGTATCACCACATATGTATTATGTCACAAACATGGTGTGTGGTCACAAACGAGGGGCAAAACTCTGTGTACTAGATTTTAGGATAGAATAAAACATAATAGAATAGAATAGAATAGGAGAATGTGGTATCTATAACAGCAGTATTCATCTTTTCACTAGCAGTGTAATTATCCAGAGATTCTGGTCTGAGCTTCTGTCACAAGCAGGAGAAACCAGACAGAACCTTCAGGAGAGACCAGACAGAATATTCAGATGGACTCATCTGTTGCCTATAGCCACACTGTAACTGCTGTCTGTTGCCTATAGCCACAGTGTAACTGCTGTCTGTTGCCTATAGCCACAGTGTAAGTCTGTTGCCTATAGCCACACTGTAACTGCTGTCTGTTGCCTATAGCCACACTGTAACTGCTGTCTGTTGCCTATAGCCACAGTGCCTGTCACTGCCTATAGCCACTGCTGTCTGTTGCCTATAACAGTGTAACAGTGTAACTGTAACTGCAGTCTGTTGCCTATAGCCACACTGCTGTTTTGATAGCCACAGTGTAACTGCTGTCTGTTGCCTATAGCCACAGAGAGCCAGGTTTAGAGACAGGTGTATCGTGTCATATTGGCAGTGTGTCTGCCCCTTCTTTGATCCAGTGCTGTGAGTTAGCTGTGGGCAGGGGGAAAGGCTTATGTTTAAATATATCAGTTTTTTAAACTGCAGTATCAGCTTCCATCCGGGGAGATTTTCCTTGTCTAATCCCGTGTCACCCTAATTTTATGCCACACATTCCATGAACAGACACTGCTGTGATACAGTTTGCCATTGGATGAGAAGAAGTGTTTGGCTGAATATCTGCTATTGTGTCATATATTAGTGTGTTCTAATTCAGTACTCTAGAATCCCCAGCCTGAAGACGGCTGTTTTCACACACTGTTCCTGAGAGACCGCTGACTCTACACATATATACAACATGCTTCAGATGGGATCACTGACAGCTTTTTCTTTGGTAAACACTGTTATAACACGTATACCGTGTACTTTGCACAGCTCAGCGAGGTCTGACAGGGGAGTGGATTAGTAGGGATTCACCTCAGTGAGTTTGTGATTCAGGGAAGCTGCAGTGTAAAAACTCCAGAATCCTGTCCTGGCAAAGGCTCCTATGGGACTTCTTTGGGGATTTTTACATTCTTCCTTCATCCCATATAAATATGTATCTAATCCTGCTGTAAGCTGCCTTGTTAAACAGAAGACTTTAATGAATGGTTAGTTTCTATTCTGAGTTGGGAGCGCGGTGCGCAGGATAAAACTGATCTTCAGCAGGGATAACGTTTCGTTTGAGTGTCTTCAGCAGGTCAGTGCCCCCCACCTCTGTGGTGCACGTTTCGTTTGCACGCTTCGTCAGTGTGCCCCGGTCGCACGCTTCGTCAGTGTGCCCCGGTCGCACGCTTCGTTTGCATGCATCCTGCTGCATGACTGGTTTGCATGCTCATCTGATGCATGACTGGACGATGAGTTTGAGCTGCAGGAGTTTGCTCGTCAAATCCCCCTTTTCCATGTGCGTTTGGCCTTTGTGCCTATCAGGGTCTGCATGTAAAACAGGGAACAGAATCTCTATCTCCTTTCCTTCCCGCTCCGCCACCGCAAAACGACTGATAAGATCGTTCGCCTGCCTCCGGATCCTCCCGCGTGCCACGGACAGAGAGATGGAGAAAAAGAAGAACAGAAACTCATTAACCATGAGACCCCCCCAGCCCCCCCACATTGAGACACACACTGGAGGTGATGATTTGAAACATCCCCCTGGGTTAGTCTGCCCCATCGTTTCCCCTCTCCCCTTCCCAATGCCCCAGTGACCCACCGGGGAAAGAGGGATTCCAGGAATGCGCAGCCTTCCGTGCGGCTGCGCAACACTGCTGTTGTGTAACAGCCAGAGAGCAGCGGCGGCCGGGGGTGGGGCTTCACCCACAGCGGGGGCGTGGTCTGCTGCTGACTCTCAGATGGAGGGGATAAAAGGGCAGGACTGCGCTGTAGCTCGACACAAGCACCTGTTAGCACCGGGGATCTTACTCTCTACCTGTGCACGTTGGATTGAGTTACTGCTCTGTGAAAGACACGCTGTCTCTGGACACACCATGCCTCTGTCACTGAATGCCCTGCTGGCTCTGAGCGTAGCACTCTGCCTCTCCCTGCAGTACGGTGAGTACCCTATCCTCCGCAGGTATAACACCTGTACCTGTACCTTCACCTGTACCTGTACTTGTGGTGCCTCAGGTCTCTGCATTTTGCTCTACTTACTGTGACTATCAGCACATTACAATGTTTTCGTGAGATTATTTGCTGGTCAGTTGTAAACCAGTGTTCTTTATTCTGATGGATTTTACCCTTCACAGTTTGTGAGATGTACTCACTGGACATTTTTAAACTTAATTACAGAAATGCTATGTTTTGGAAATTTGTGGGCAAAATGATTTTTAAAGCATTCTCGGAAGTTATTTTGTTGTTTGTGTTATTACTGAGAAAAGTACCAAAGTTATTTGATTTCTTCAGGAATTTCAACAAAGTATATTTATAGAAATAAAAAACAATAAGTAAAAGCTTTTATATACAAGTAGAAATTTCTGTGCAACACAGAGCAGCACAGTGCATCTGGTGTTAGTAGAAAGGTCTGTGCAACACAGAGCAGCACAGTGCATCTGGTGTTAGTAGAAATTTCTGTGCAACACAGAGCAGCACAGTGCATCTGGTGTTTGTGTATTGAGCACAGATTGATTTACTGCTGAAAAAAACTCAGGTGTCTCCATGCAAATACAGTGTGCTGGGTTTACAGCGTGTTTTGGCATGCTTGGCAGACCTGGTACCGCTCCGATGCCAGAACACTGGCACAGGCAGCACACTGATGAGTCCTTAACTTAACTCTGCGAAGGACTCATCATTCACAGTCCCACAGAGCAGTAGAGCTACAGAGGGAATGTATCAGAGCTACAATATGAGTGATTTATTTATTCATTTATGTAATTATTAATGTATTTATTCATTCATCTATTCATTTACGTTTGTTAGCATAAAGCACTTCAACAAACAATTGAAGTAAAATGACTTAAAATTAACTTAATATTCATTTAATATTAACACAAACAATGCAAGTTGTTAGTACATACATATGAAAAATATAAGTAGAATATACATAGATAGAAAAGGAATTAATAAAACAAAACGATTTAAAGGGCATTGCAAACTATTCTATAAAAATGTGTCTTGAGTTATTGCGGAGGTATGACAGTGGTACAGAAGCAGAGGTATGACAGTAATGCCTGAGCTAAGCCAAGCAGGAGGATTACTGTATTTTATAACATGACAGCAATAACAGGACTGTTGCAGCAGTGTTGTAACAGGAATATAAGAGCAGGCTTATAAAAGCAGGACGTCACACGGTCCATTCTGGGTCATACCTGAGGTTTGTGTGACGCAGCATAAATCCGAAAGGACCAGCGATCCAGGAGCCTAATCAATCATATCTGCAGCAGATTAAAGCACTCTTAATCAAATGGCTTTGTGTGTGACAGACTCCCGCCCTGGTGCTGCCCTGCTATTGGAACTGCAGGAGTATCAATATTTACCTTAGATTTACCTGGGCTTTGCACAGTCTCTGTTTTCAGTACTCTGGGTGTGATACAGGCGGGCTGATGGGTTAGATTAATGTGTCACTCAGGCTGGTCTGGTGTGTGTTTGTGAGTGTGAAAGGGAGAGAGACAAACAAAGCAAACTGTGTCTCCATGGTGACCCAGTCATGTGGACCGCTACCATCATCATCATCATCATCACATCTCTCTCTCTCTCTGTCAGGGATGGGAGTACCTCTGTCGAGCGTGTCCGACCTCGGCTCTGACCCCGCCCTTAACTCCGCCCCTCACCGTGTGCGTTCCAAACGCTGCTCCTGCAACAACCAGATGGACTCTGAATGCCATTACTTCTGTCACCTGGACATCATCTGGGTCAACACCCCCAGGTGAGCCCCAGATACACACACACACCTGTACAGAGAAACACACAGGCACACACCTGTGCAGAGAAACACACAGGCACACACCTGTGCAGAGAAACACACAGGCACACACCTGTGCAGAGAAACACACAGGCACACACCTGTGCAGAGAAACACACAGACACACACCTGTGCAGAGAAACACACAGGCACACACCTGTACAGAGAAACACACAGGCACACACCTGTGCAGAGAAACACACAGACACACACCTGTACAGAGAAACACACAGGCACACACCTGTACAGAGAAACACACAGGCACACACCTGTGCAGAGAAACACACAGACACACACCTGTGCAGAGAAACACACAGGCACACACCTGTCATATCTGACTCAGTGGAACATTGCTGCCAGATGATTTTATTATCTAAGTCATTAATATCAACATGGCTCTCCTTTTCCTGGAAAAGTTCCATGGTGCCTCTTTAGAAGGGAGCGTCTGTAAACCGCTGACACTGTTTCTCTCCCTCTCCCTCATTCCGTCCCTCCCTCCCTCCCTCCCTCCCTCCCTCCATCTTGTTCCGTCTCTCCAGTAAGACCACCATATACGGTCTGGGAAGTCCTCTGTCTCGTCGCCGTCGCTCCACTGGCCGCTGTGCATGTGCCAACCCAGCTGACCACACCTGCAACTCCTTCTGTCACAACAGGTGAGTTAGCCGTTAGCCAGGTACTCCCCAGGTACAGATAGTAATCACCCTCCCTCCCTTGGTGAGGAGCACACTATGGGTTTCACACACACACACACACAGACACACACACACGTGTGTGCTCTAGGTCACTGTACCCTGTATCTCCAGTAGGTGACCCTGGCATTCCTTTGTATCTCCTTCTCATTCTCTGGGCTAAAGGTCCTGAAGGGGAGGTGGGCGGGGGGCAGAGAAGCCAATCGTAACGTTTCAACAGCATCACTGAAACATTGTAAAGTTGTGGGACATTTGCAAATGGCAGTTTTTCTGAACAATGTAAAATAGGCAGGTGTTTGAGTTTGTTTGTGGGAGTGAGTAGGAGCCTGATAAAGCGACCCCTGGTGGTGACCCCATGTCCTGACTTCGTCCTGTTTGTTTTTATGGTTACTGTAGCTCCCTGAACCCCACGCTGGTGGTGGTGAACCCCTCACCCCTGTCTCTGGGCTCCTCGGATGACACAAGCTCCAACCTGCTGACCTCCCTCAGGTGAGTCACCTTGAACACAGTAACCACAGTAACCATGAGTTACCATGGTAACCCTGACACCACTAATCTGATTGGACATTGATAGTGAAGAAACAATCTCCAGCTTTTCAGGAAAAGGAAAATTCTGCTTTATCATTACATTTCAATGAAAGGGTGTTATTCATACATGGGTACACAATGGAAGACAGCTTTTTGTATTACGCCCCAGAATGGCAAAAATTGAGTCATAGGTCTTATTTCCAAAAAAATATGAAACTGATTAAGGATAGCAAAATGAGGCGGATGGAAGGCCATTTTTGTGTGTTGAAATGTGCTGGTGAGAGACCAGGAGAGCAGCTCTGTGGGAGACAAACCTATTCTTACCTGATCTGTGGTTCCCACAGGTACGCTGTGCGTGCGAACCTCCTGGCAGCCCGGCTGGGGGTTTCCCCCCGGAAGAAACCCTCCCAGACCCACAGATAGAGAGGGGGGACCCCACCAGAGCCCAGCGAGCGCCTGAACAAGAAACTCCCCAAAAAAAGAGGGGGTGAAGACCGCCGTACCCGACCGGCCAAACCGAACAAAGAACCAAGGAGACTGGACTGAGCTGGGGAGCCAAGACCAGGGATGGGGGGTTTGGGGGTAAAACCCCGGAGCGACCCCCCCACTTCACCCATCCAGCCCAGCCCCAGCGCCCCAGTGCCCCAGCAGAGATGGGGTCCATCTATGGACACCCAGGGGAAAGGACTATGACGAGCCAGTGGCTGCTCCAGCCCCTCTCTGAAGGTCCTGAAGGGCTCCCCAAAGGTCCCGGTGATGCCTGCTCCGGCCCTCAGCGGAGACTGCTTCCGGGTCATTCTGGAGCACCACAGAGCTGTCCGTCTTTCCTCTCTCACCTGTCAGAGGGGAAAAGTGGAGCCAAAACCTGTCTGCTCCTGGCAGTATTGTGAGGATGTTTTTTCTCTAACAGTGGGAGTGGAGGGGGGGTTAGTAAAAGGCCACCCCCCCCCCAAGCCATTTGGCGAAGCTGCGAGCAGAACGATGGCGGTGCTGAAAAGTTGCTGCGCTGCAGTTAACTTCCCCAGCTCTCTGGAGCCAAAATGAAGCCCATCAGCGTTCTGTAGGGTGGCAGAGAGACCCCACTGATCACACTGTTCTCACAGGAAACACAGTTCGGCCTGTATCTGAGCTTCACTCTGGGGCGGTTAACGACCTGAGTATAATATGTAACATGGATAAACCTTTCAAACTGAGGTGTCACACCTGTCTGGAGTATAGAGATCTATCAGGATTTATTTGTTTGAATGTCGTTAGGATGTAGTGTTGAGCGTTTATAGCTTGCAGTAGTCGTTTATCAGTGCTGTACGTACCTGCTTTTGGCCGTGCGTTTCCTCTGGATCAGAGAGCGCAGAGCAGGGTAAATACGTGGCTCCCTGCCAGGAGTTTTCCAGCGCAGCGTAGCATTGATGCTATCGCCCCGCCGTTCGCTTCCATTTCCCCTGCGCCGCGGCCCTCACAACAATGGCCTCCGCATTGTTTCTGGAACGTTGCCCCGGTGTTGTGGGAGCGTTCGCTGTGGGCCCTGCTTGGGCCGAAGGGGTCTGACCGCTGTACCAAGCCGACCCCTGCGGAGCCGAACCCCATGACCCTGGTTGCCATGGCGCTTTCATGTTGTGCATGAGTGGACGGCGTGCGCTGATACCCCCCCTCCTCACTAGCCCCGCCCTGCTGGCTGGCCTCTCCCTTGGCACAGGGCAGAAGTGAGGCCCTTTGTGTCTCGTGTCTGTGGTAAAAGCAGCTCATAGCTGTAATATGTGGATGTTCCCAAGTGGCAGCGGTGCTTTCAGCGCTGCACAATGTGCCAACAGGCTGTAATTGTTTTTTTTATTATTGTTCAGGACACATGGAAAAGCAATGCTCCAATGCCTGAACAAGGAAAGGGAGACGGAGGAGATTGTGATTCAGGTTCCCTTGTGTGATATTTGCCCTCATTAGAAGCTGCTCTCTCTGCTTATGGAACATAGAATATCTGTGTGTGTGTGTGTGTGTGTGTGTGTGTGTGTGTGTGTGTGTGTGTGTGTGTGTGTGCGTGTGTGTTATATGAGCCTTCACACTAAAATGAAGTTTTTTTTTTGCTGTTTATGATTCTCAAATTGACCTTGAAATATTTCAATGGAGCATATTATTTATGACACAATCATTTATTTAATCTATTTTGTTAAAAGTCTGTGTGTATATGGAAAGGCGGGACTGCTGTTTATTTATGTTTCACCGTTATCAATGGAAGGAAGACTCATCCTGAAAAGAGTTTATACAAATCAAGGACCCTACATGAAAACACGAACCCGCAGCAACCTTCAGCTGCCCTGCCTGTGCTGTGTGTCAGTCTCAGTGTTGAAGAAGTCCTGTTGATTATTTATTTAATTTATGTAAACCATATGTACTTGGCCTATTTATGTATCAGATGCATTTCACAAAATAATGTTATTTTATCCAAAGCATAATAAATGTATAAATTGTATAACTGAACTAAGAAATGTGGTCTGGCTAATCTTTTTAACATAAACTCAACACACACACAAACACACGTACACACACATGCATACACACATGCACACATATGCACTCAAACATACACACACACATGTGCACGCGCACAATGGGAGTACAGGGAATTGAAACCAGCAGGTATACAGTACATACATGTGTGAGGTACATCAGGCTTTTGATTCCATTCAGTTACACCTGCTCAATTAGCTAACCAGCTAACCAGCTAATTAGCTCAATTAGCTAACCAGCTAACAAACACACTGCATTAGGTCTCATTGCAATGCTACACACAGAGGACAGTGTTAACTAGGCATGCCTGAGCTTAATGATGGGTGTAGCTAAATGTTAGAATGTTATAGCACCTAAATGACTCCAGGAAATTTTGTGATGGAATACTAGTACAGCTATGACCCCACCTAGCCCCTCCAGCATCTCTGTCACACCTAGTCATGTCCACCAGCACAGACCAACTTTAGCCAGGATCAGGCTTCAACAGCTGGTATAGTGGTATATACTGGTACAGTATAATGTCAAACACAGCCCAGATCAGGTCTAATGAATAACACAGCCCAGATCAGGTCTAATGTCAAACACAGCCCAGATCAGGTCTAATGAATAACACAGCCCAGATCAGGTCTAATGAATAACACAGCCCAGATCAGGTCTAATGTCGAACACAGCCCAGATCAGGTCTAATGTCGAACACAGCCCAGATCAGGTCTAATGAATAACACAGCCCAGATCAGGTCTAATGAATAACACAGCCCAGATCAGGTCTAATGAATAACACAGCCCAGATCAGGTCTAATGTCAAACACAGCCCAGATCAGGTCTAATGAATAACACAGCCCAGATCAGGTCTAATGAATAACACAGCCCAGATCAGGTCTAATGAATAACACAGCCCAGATCAGGTCTAATGTCAAACACAGCCCAGATCAGGTCTAATGTCAAACACAGCCCAGATCAGGTCTAATGTCAAACACAGCCCAGATCAGGTCTAATGTCGAACACAGCCCAGATCAGGTCTAATGAGTAACACAGCCCAGATCAGGTCTAATGAGTAACACAGCCCAGATCAGGTCTAATGTCAAACACAGCCCAGATCAGGTCTAATGAATAACACAGCCCAGATCAGGTCTAATGAGTAACACAGCCCAGATCAGGTCTAATGTCAAACACAGCCCAGATCAGGTCTAATGTCAAACACAGCCCAGATCAGGTCTAATGAATAACACAGCCCAGATCAGGTCTAATGTAACACAGCCCAGATCAGGTCTAATGAATAACACAGCCCAGATCAGGTCTAATGTCGAACACAGCCCAGATCAGGTCTAATGAATAACACAGCCCAGATCAGGTCTAATGTCAAACACAGCCCAGATCAGGTCTAATCAGTCGAACACAGCCCAGATCAGGTCTAATGAATAACACAGCCCAGATTAGGTCTAATGAATAACACAGCCCAGATCAGGTCTAATGTCAAACACAGCCCAGATCAGGTCTAATGTCAAACACAGCCCAGATCAGGTCTAATGTAACACAGCCCAGATCAGGTCTAATGAATAACACAGCCCAGATCAGGTCTAATGAATAACACAGCCCAGATCAGGTCTAATGTCAAACACAGCCCAGATCAGGTCTAATGTCAAACACAGCCCAGATCAGGTCTAATGAATAACACAGCCCAGATCAGGTCTAATGAATCGAACACAGCCCAGATCAGGTCTAATGAATAACACAGCCCAGATCAGGTCTAATGAATAACACAGCCCAGATCAGGTCTAATGTCAAACACAGCCCAGATCAGGTCTGATGAATAACACAGCCCAGATCAGGTCTAATGAATAACACAGCCCAGATCAGGTCTAATGAATAACACAGCCCAGATCAGGTCTAATGTCAAACACAGCCCAGATCAGGTCTAATGAATAACACAGCCCAGATCAGGTCTAATGAATAACACAGCCCAGATCAGGTCTAATGAATAACACAGCCCAGATCAGGTCTAATGTCAAACACAGCCCAGATCAGGTCTAATGAATAACACAGCCCAGATCAGGTCTAATGAGTAACACAGCCCAGATCAGGTCTAATGTCAAACACAGCCCAGATCAGGTCTAATGAATGACACAGCCCAGATCAGGTCTAATGAATAACACAGCCCAGATCAGGTCTAATGAATAACACAGCCCAGATCAGGTCTAATGAGTAACACAGCCCAGATCAGGTCTAATGAATAACACAGCCCAGATCAGGTCTAATGTCAAACACAGCCCAGATCAGGTCTAATGAATAACACAGCCCAGATCAGGTCTAATGAATAACACAGCCCAGATCAGGTCTAATGAATAACACAGCCCAGATCAGGTCTAATGTCGAACACAGCCCAGATTAGGTCTAATCAGGTCTAATGAATAACACAGCCCCAGATGAGTAACACAGCCCAGATCAGGTCTAATGAATAACACAGCCCAGATCAGGTCTAATGTCGAACACAGCCCAGATCAGGTCTAATGTCGAACAGGGCTGAAATAAGCGCAGTCTCCTTCAGAATGTTCTCATTTGACTGTTATTTAACCTTTTTCTCTGATCCTCTCTGATCTCTCCCTTCATGCCTCAGGGATTGTACTGCACAAACCCACATTCCTCACATTTTACACTCATTCTTTAGTAAATTACATTAGCGCTGATATGTGTGAGACACGCTCGCTCTTTAAAAACGTTCCGTGTTGTGCTTGAGGAGCCAGACATGCTGTCACTGGGGTGAAACCCTGTAAGGATACTCATGACCTTTAGTCACACTTTCTGTGTGCAGAGTACAAAACAAAACTGTGAGGAATCATTATTCTGTGATAGAATCATTTATGCATCTGTCTCCAGATAACAGAAATTTACCGGAATCACCTTTAGGATGTTCACAGTGTTTAGAGTTTAATGCAATGAATCTTGAAAAATGTGAAAAGTTAAAAATGAAAGTGAGGTCACATTACAGGAGTCACACCTATCTGATGTCTAAAATCTAAATTTGTGCTTACTTTCCAATTTCAGCTCTTATTGCTGCCGAGCTGTACTTTAATCTCCAATCAGCACTGTTATTGCTATAGACCCGCGACATAAGACCTGCTACACAACCACATGATGTTGCATTTGTTATTTAATTAAAACACATCAAAGGGGCAATCCAAGAAAAGGGTTTGACTGATGAATCAGGTCAAGGTTATTGAGATAACTTTGATAAAATCATGTGTTTAATGTCTAATCTAGACTCTATGGCTCTGGATTCTACAGCCATAATTATTTCAAACCACTCAAATTGTCTTTAGTTGGGTGGTGACAGTACATCAATAGCATGTGTATATTTAGATTTCTTTTCAATGTCCACCTCAGTTAAATTCAATAAATCTTTATAGTCCCTGATGACTAATTCATATTTCAGCCTAGCTATAAACTCAAACATAATAAAAGCAGTGAATACAGTGCATAAAAACCAATAATATAACAAAAGAGCAAACATAGAATGCAACTCTCCTGTGGATCTTAAAAGAGCAGCCAGGTTACTGGGCTTCAGAAGAGCAAAATTCAACAGAATCGTAAATTATTACAAAATAAACTATAAATAATCCAAATTACAATATACACTAAATACTGCCAAAATGGCCCACCCTGAGAAACAAGAGAGAGTTATGAATTATTTATGAATTGTATAATTTCACCCAATGTTTTTGTTAAATATGATCATATGTTCCCTGTTTGCTTCGGGGAGGAGTCTTTCCTTATGAGTGCATAATGGGAGCTGAGGAGCTGTTTCTGATTGGTGGGCTGCCGTTGTGTTTGCATGCTGCCGTCGCGCAGTTAGCGTTAGCATGGGCTGCTGTTGTGTTTCCATGCTGCTGTCGCGAAGATAGCGTTAGCATGGGCTGCCGTTGTGTTTGCATGCTGCTGTCACGCAGTTAGCGTTAGCAGGCTGCCGTTGTGTTTCCATGCTGCTGTCGCGCAGATAGCGTTGCATGGGCTGCCGTTGTGTTTGCATGCTGCTGTCGCGGAGTTAGCGTTAGCAGGCTGCCGTTGTGTTTCCATGCTGCTGTCGCGCAGATAGCGTTAGCATGGGCTGCTGTTGTGTTTGCATGCTGCTGTCGTGCAGTTAGCGTTAGCAGGCTGCCGTTATGTTTGCATGCTGCCATCGCGCAGTTAGGGTTAGCAGGCTACAGTTGTGTTTGCATGCTGCTGTCGTGTTGTTAGCATTAGCAGGCTGGCATCAGTGCGAGAGGAAGCACTTCCTGTGAGCGTTAATCACACTGAAGGGCCGCAGGTGAGGTGTCAGACCGCCGCCGTCCACACTGGGCCCAGAGAACAATGTGCCCAGCGGAACAATGGGGAACGGCAAAACAACGCGAGGACATTTCTCACACGCTCCCTAAGCATGCTGGGATTGTTCTGAGCTGAGTGGGGACCGTACCCTGCATGTCCTGTCCAGGTGTGGAAAGAGCCATCTCAGAGGTAAACAGGCTGTGTGTCAGTGGGTCAGTGGTACCGGGCCAGCTAAGGCCAGCACACCACACTCACACCTGACCTTGAGTAATCCATAACCCGTCTGTTGACAAACAGAGCCGTCCCTGCCGCAGGAGCGTGAGAACAGATCTGCAGCTTTTATAAGAATAATAAAACGATTGCGACGCCAAGCGCCAGCCAATGGCGAGAGGCAGGGCTCACAGGCGCTCCGCGACTCCTGCGGGGGCTGGGGGGGGGGTGACAGTTCCCACATAACGCCTTCAGTCGACGACGACAGGCGCAGGGCCAATTATGGAGCTGCATTAATGAGGAAAAAAAGATTAAAATGCAGAAACTACAGTTCTCACATATCACCTCGCCTGACAACAGCTTTTTTTCCTCCCCCAAAGTTTTATTTTACGGTTTGCGTGGCAGTTAACTGCACATTTCTCCATCAAGCTTGAGGGCAGTGATGGATCCCTTCCCCCACCCCCACCCCCACCCAAACCGCACCCGAAACCCCGGCTGGATTTGTGTTACATAACCACAGGCAGCTTATCATGTTTAATTTTAGGTGAAACCTAATGGAGCCTGGCACACCCCCTCAGGTAAAAGCACACACGTGAGGGGACAGATTGTGCAGGTATGTGTTTGGGATGGGGGTAGTGTGCTTCTTTTGTTTGCTGGGTTTGGAGGTGTCTTTCAGTGGAACAAACATTGCATGTTATCTCTCTGGGGGATGGGTGGGCTGTATCATCCACTGTCTGTTTACTCAAGGCAGCTGGAGACGAGAGGGGGAGGGGCCAGGCTGGGACTGTGACTGAGGGGGAGGGGCCAGGCTGGGACTGTGACTGAGGGGGAGGGGCCAGGCTGGGACTGTGACTGAGGGGGAGGGGCCAGGCTGGGACTGTGACTGAGGGGGAGGGGCCAGACTGGGACTGTGACTGAGGGGGCCAGGCTGGGACCAGGCTGGGACTGTGACTGAGGGGGAGGGCCAGGCTGGGACTGTGACTGAGGGGGAGGGGCCAGGCTGGGACTGTGACTGAGGGGGAGGGGCCAGGCTGGGACTGTGACTGTGACTGAGGGGGAGGGGCCAGGCTGGGACTGTGAATGAGAGGGAGGGGCCAGGCTGAAGGGGGCGAACCATTGGTGACCTAACCATTGGTTTATTCATTTGGGAATTATTAAACTCACTCCATAGTAATTTAGGGTTAGCAACATGCTGACTGGTATCTATACAAATCCAGTTAATCTGTGAAGAACAAGCTACATCTTGCAAGTTCTGTTCTTTGGCTTAAGCTGAGGTATGTAGTATTTATTCCATTTATAAATAATGTTACAGGGCACTGCTGTATACTTGTTTACCACACATTTTACAAAACTACTAAATGAGTGAATAAAAAAGGTTTTCCTTGTGAATATCATTTGTCACATTCATTTCCACCGCATTGACAATATCAGATGGTTATTTATCAGTGGTGAGTGGCTACAGTGTAAGTGGGATTAGGGATAAGGGACATATAATGAATTAAGGATTACTGGTTAATGTGTTTGTATTCCTTGGGTAGAATATGCTGCTTTCGTAAAGTTGCTGTGTCCGTTTCCTCTGCACCCGTTCTGGGGAAAAAAGAAACAGGGAAAGCCCCCCCAGATACCAAAGCCCTGAGCTTCCCCCCCCCGACCCAAAGCCCCATCTGCAGGGCAGTGTATGTCACCTGCGTCTTTATTATCTATCTCTCATGTGAATTTCAGTGGAAATCTCCCGATGTTACATTCCTAAGTCCTGAAAATCCCCATCCTTACCTTAAGCAGCTCCCAGGTGGGTGCAGTCTGTGTCGTTATCATACACCATGTGTCACTATGGGCCATTCACTGATTGGTCATCGTTTCTTTTGAATGTTTCAGGAAGTGGGATGGTGAAAATGTTTTTAACGGTAAATGGTGGAAAACCCCAGGCCCATCATGCTTGGTGTGCAGCGAACACATTCCGACATCTCCCCTTAATCAGCTCAGCGATCTGCCTTTATCTCCGTCTGTCTGTTCTCCCCCCCACCCAATGCTACAACACCCTCCCACAATCCAGGAAAGGGCAGCCCACCAGCTGAGCTGCAGTCGCTCTGCAGTCCCCCAGCTGAGCTGCGCAGTCGCTCTGCAGTCCCCAGGCTGAGCTGCGCAGTCGCTCTGCAGTCCCCTCCAGTCCCTTATCCCCGTCATTCAGCTGGAGCAGGCAGAGTGCAGTTACACACTGGAGCAGAGGAAGAGGTATTTGGTGATGAGGTGAAGATTGGTGAAGAGGTGGGGTCATTTAGAGGAACAGGGTAATCAGGTTTGGGTCATTAGTTTTGGGGGTACAGGGTGATTGGGGTGGGTCATTAGGCTCCTGGGTACAGGATGTTATGGGTTAGGTCATTGGGTTTGGGGGTACAGGGTGATTGGGGTGGGTCATTAGGCTCCTGGGTACAGGATGTTATGGGTTAGGTCATTGGGTTTGGGGGTACAGGGTGATTGGGGTGGGTCATTAGGCTCCTGGGTACAGGATGTTATGGGTTAGGTCATTGGGTTTGGGGGTACAGGGTGATTGGGGTGGGTCATTAGGCTCCTGGGTACAGGATGTTATGGGTTAGGTCATTGGGTTTGGGGGTACAGGGTGATCGGGGTGGGTCATTAATCTCCTGGGTACAGGATGTTATGGGTTAGGTCATTGGGTTTGGGGGTACAGGGTGATCGGGGTGGGTCATTAGGCTCCTGGGTACAGGATGTTATGGGTTAGGTCATTGGGTTTGGGGGTACAGGGTGATTGGGGTGGGTCATTAGGCTCCTGGGTACAGGATGTTATGGGTTAGGTCATTGGGTTTGGGGGTACAGGGTGATTGGGGTGGGTCATTAGGCTTCTGGGTACAGGATGTTATGGGTTAGGTCATTGGGTTTGGGGTACAGGGTGATTGGGGTGGGTCATTAGGCTTCTGGGTACAGGATGTTATGGGTTAGGTCATTGGGTTTGGGGGTACAGGGTGATTGGGGTGGGTCATTAGGCTCCTGGGTACAGGATGTTATGGGTTAGGTCATTGGGTTTGGGGGTACAGGGTGATTGGGGTGGGTCATTAGGCTCCTGGGTACAGGATGTTATGGGTTAGGTCATTAGGCTCCTGGGTACAGAATGTTATGGGTTAGGTCATTGGGTTTGGGGTACAGGGTGATTGGGGTGGGTCATTAGGCTCCTGGGTACAGGATGTTATGGGTTAGGTCATTGGTTTTGGGGGTACAGGGTGATCGGGGTGGGTCATTAGGCTCCTGGGTACAGGATGTTATGGGTTAGGTCATTGGGTTTGGGGGTACAGGGTGATTGGGGTGGGTCATTAGGCTCCTGGGTACAGGATGTTATGGGTTAGGTCATTGGGTTTGGGGGTACAGGGTGATTGGGGTGGGTCATTAGGCTCCTGGGTACAGGATGTTATGGGTTAGGTCATTGGGTTTGGGGTACAGGGTGATTGGGGTGGGTCATTAGGCTCCTGGGTACAGGATGTTATGGGTTAGGTCATTAGTTTTGGGGGTACAGGGTGATTGGGGTGGGTCATTAGGCTCCTGGGTACAGGATGTTATGGGTTAGGTCATTGGGTTTGGGGGTACAGGGTGATCGGGGTGGGTCATTAATCTCCTGGGTACAGGATGTTATGGGTTAGGTCATTGGGTTTGGGGGTACAGGGTGATTGGGGTGGGTCATTAGGCTCCTGGGTACAGGATGTTATGGGTTAGGTCATTGGGTTTGGGGGTACAGGGTGATCGGGGTGGGTCATTAGGCTCCTGGGTACAGGATGTTATGGGTTAGGTCATTGGGTTTGGGGGTACAGGGTGATTGGGGTGGGTCATTAGGCTCCTGGGTACAGGATGTTATGGGTTAGGTCATTGGTTTTGGGGGTACAGGGTGATCGGGTGGGTCATTAGGCTCCTGGGTACAGGATGTTATGGGTTAGGTCATTGGGTTTGGGGGTACAGGGTGATCGGGGTGGGTCATTAGGCTCCTGGGTACAGGATGTTATGGGTTAGGTCATTGGGTTTGGGGGTACAGGGTGATCGGGGTGGGTCATTAGGCTCCTGGGTACAGGATGTTATGGGTTAGGTCATTGGGTTTGGGGGTACAGGGTGATTGGGGTGGGTCATTAGGCTCCTGGGTACAGGATGTTATGGGTTAGGTCATTGGGTTTGGGGGTACAGGGTGATCGGGGTGGGTCATTAGGCTCCTGGGTACAGGATGTTATGGGTTAGGTCATTAGTTTTGGGGGTACAGGGTGATTGGGGTGGGTCATTAGGCTCCTGGGTACAGGATGTTATGGGTTAGGTCATTGGGTTTGGGGGTACAGGGTGATTGGGGTGGGTCATTAGGCTCCTGGGTACAGGATGTTATGGGTTAGGTCATTGGGTTTGGGGGTACAGGGTGATCGGGGTGGGTCATTAATCTCCTGGGTACAGGATGTTATGGGTTAGGTCATTGGGTTTGGGGTACAGGGTGATCGGGGTGGGTCATTAGGCTCCTGGGTACAGAATGTTATGGGTTAGGTCATTGGGTTTGGGGGTACAGGGTGATCGGGGTGGGTCATTAGGCTCCTGGGTACAGGATGTTATGGGTTAGGTCATTGGGTTTGGGGGTACAGGATGTTATGGGTTAGGTCATTGGGTTTGGGGGTACAGGGTGATTGGGGTGGGTCATTAGGCTCCTGGGTACAGGATGTTATGGGTTAGGTCATTGGGTTTGGGGGTACAGGGTGATTGGGGTGGGTCATTAGGCTCCTGGGTACAGGATGTTATGGGTTAGGTCATTGGGTTTGGGGGTACAGGATGTTATGGGTTAGGTCATTGGGTTTGGGGGTACAGGGTGATTGGGGTGGGTCATTAGGCTCCTGGGTACAGGATGTTATGGGTTAGGTCATTGGGTTTGGGGGTACAGGGTGATCGGGGTGGGTCATTAGGCTCCTGGGTACAGGATGTTATGGGTTAGGTCATTGGGTTTGGGGGTACAGGGTGATCGGGGTGGGTCATTAGGCTCCTGGGTACAGGATGTTATGGGTTAGGTCATTGGGTTTGGGGGTACAGGGTGATTGGGGTGGGCCATTAGGCTCCTGGGTACAGGATGTTATGGGTTAGGTCATTGGGTTTGGGGGTACAGGGTGATTGGGGTGGGTCATTAGGCTCCTGGGTACAGAATGGTATGGGTTAGGTCATTGGGTTTGGGGGTACAGGGTGATCGGGGTGGGTCATTGGGTTTGGGGGTACAGGGTGATTGGGGTGGGTCATTAGGCTCCTGGGTACAGGATGTTATGGGTTAGGTCATTGGGTTTGGGGGTACAGGGTGATTGGGGTGGGTCATTAGGCTCCTGGGTACAGGATGTTATGGGTTAGGTCATTGGGTTTGGGGGTACAGGGTGATTGGGGTGGGTCATTAGGCTCCTGGGTACAGAATGTTATGGGTTAGGTCATTGGGTTTGGGGGTACAGGGTGATTGGGGTGGGTCATTAGGCTCCTGGGTACAGGATGTTATGGGTTAGGTCATTGGGTTTGGGGGTACAGGGTGATCGGGGTGGGTCATTAGGCTCCTGGGTACAGGATGTTATGGGTTAGGTCATTGGGTTTGGGGGTACAGGGTGATCGGGGTGGGTCATTAATCTCCTGGGTACAGGATGTTATGGGTTAGGTCATTGGGTTTGGGGGTACAGGGTGATCGGGGTGGGTCATTAGGCTCCTGGGTACAGGATGTTATGGGTTAGGTCATTGGGTTTGGGGGTACAGGGTGATCGGGGTGGGTCATTAGGCTCCTGGGTACAGGATGTTATGGGTTAGGTCATTAGTTTTGGGGGTACAGGGTGATTGGGGTGGGTCATTAGGCTCCTGGGTACAGGATGTTATGGGTTAGGTCATTGGGTTTTGGGGTACAGGGTGATTGGGGTGGGTCATTAGGCTCCTGGGTACAGGATGTTATGGGTTAGGTCATTGGGTTTGGGGGTACAGGGTGATCGGGGTGGGTCATTAATCTCCTGGGTACAGGATGTTATGGGTTAGGTCATTGGGTTTGGGTACAGGATGTTATGGGTTAGGTCATTGGGTTTGGGGGTACAGGGTGATTGGGGTGGGTCATTAGGCTCCTGGGTACAGGATGTTATGGGTTAGGTCATTGGGTTTTGGGGGTACAGGGTGATGGGGTGGGTCATTAGGCTCCTGGGTACAGGATGTTATGGGTTAGGTCATTGGGTTTGGGGGTACAGGGTGATCGGGGTGGGTCATTAATCTCCTGGGTACAGGATGTTATGGGTTAGGTCATTGGGTTTGGGGGTACAGGGTGATTGGGGTGGGTCATTAGGCTCCTGGGTACAGGATGTTATGGGTTAGGTCATTGGGTTTGGGGGTACAGGGTGATCGGGGTGGGTCATTAGGTTCCTGGGTACAGAATGTTATGGGTTAGGTCATTGGGTTTGGGGGTACAGGGTGATCAGTTTTGTTTTGTTAGTTCTAGAGGGGCTGGATGTTTAGGTTTAGGGGTACAGGGGGTTTGGGGGTGAAGGTTGATCTCTGCCACATGGGGTCATACTGCCAGCCCTTTGAGTCAGCCATGTTAAAAGTTGGTCATGCTTATGCAAGCTCCCTCTGACCCCCCACTAATGGAGCCTCTGTCAGCACAGAAAAACAGGAAGCTTTTTCTACATTCCTCACACATTCCTGACACCCATAGAAAGAGAGCAGGGAAAACATGGGAAATTACAGGCGCTGTTGTCTCTCGGTACAGGAGCTGGTTCAGAGCAGCCCGCCGCTGATAATGACCTGATTAATGGCAGGACTGTCTTGGCTTTGTTTGTGCTCTTTCTCCTTCTGCTTCCTCTGCTCCTTCTGATAGCTCCCCACTGATTTTCACTGTGTGTGTATGTGCCTTTGTGTGTGTGTGAGTGTGACTGTGTGTGTATGTGCCTTTGTGTGTGTGTGAGTGTGACTGTGTGTGTATGTGCCTTTGTGTGTGTGAGTGTGACTGTGTGTGTATGTGCCTTTGTGTGTGTGTGAGTGTGACTGTGTGTGTATGTGCCTTTGTGTGTGTGTGAGTGTGACTGTGTGTGTGTGTGCATGTATAAATGTGAGTGTGACCGTGTGTGTATGTGCCTTTATGTATGTGTGTGTGTGCATGTATAAGTGTGAGTTTGACTGTGTGTGTATGTGCGATGGGTATGAGTTGGTGTGCATGCGTGTACAACTGTATGTGTGTGTGTGTGTGTGTATAACTATGTGACTGTGTAAGCGCTTGTGAGTTTTCATGTAAGCCTGCATGTTTATGTATGCATTTAGTAAGAGTGTGTGTCCATGTATATGTATGTGTGTGTATGTGTCTGTATGCATGTGTATATGTGTAGGTGTGTGTGTGTGTGTGTGTGTGTGTGTGTATGTGTGTGTATGTGTCTGTATGCATGTGTATATGTGTAGGTGTGTGTGTGTGTGTGTGTTTTTTATGTGTATGTATGAGTGTATTTATAATGCTGTTTAAGTGTGTATGTCTCAGAAAAACAAACACTTGCTTTGGCTTTTATGTTTTTAATATGCTGAAGCATAAGGACCATTTCTGAGGCATCTCACTCATATTTGGAAGTTTATTAATATGCACAATATTCACCATAACCACAACCTGAAAAACATTAAATCCAGATCCATTTTCAGACATAAATTAAGCTCGGATTCCTCTGGCTATCATACATGGCCATTTCCTCAGTCTGGAGCTGAATGACACATATAACACCATGAGTCCTGGAGGTCCAGCCGAGCGCTGAAACTCGTTCATTCCGGCATTAACGGGAATCAAAACTAAAACTCAAATCATTACCTACTGTGGAAGCCTTTGATCTATTCACACATTTTTAAAATTTATGCAATTATTTAAATTTCAGCATGATAATAACCCAGGCAAAACACCTGAATTACCTCTAAACTCAGTTTATCACAGGGCCGCATGAGCCCAGCAGTAACACTGGCTGGCTGATTAAACCGACAGTAACACTGGCTGGCTGATTAAACCGGCAGTAACACTGGCTGGCTGATTAAACCGGCAGTAACACTGGCTGGCTGATTAAACCTGCAGTAACACTGGCTGGCTGATTAAACCTGGCAGTAACACTGGCTGGCTGATTAAACTGGCCGCTGATTAAACTGGCAGTAACACTGGCTGGCTGATTAAACCGACAGTAACACTGGCTGGCTGATTAAACCGGCAGTAACACTGGCTGGCTGATTAAACTGGCAGTAACACTGGCTGGCTGATTAAACTGACAGTAACACTGGCTGGCTGATTAAACTGACATTAACACTGGCTGGCTGATTAAACCGGCAGTAACACTGGCTGGCTGATTAAACCTGCTGTAACACTGGCTGGCTGATTCATTCATGGTTTTCATTGTTTCATTACGATGCTGGTGGGTGGGCAGAGCCTCAGTGTTAATTGGTTAATGAGCTCAGTGATTTGATCCACCTGTGTAACCCACCTGTCTCGTTAGGCAGGTAAGGTCAGGAGCGGTGTGCACATGGCAGGTCGTTATTTTGCAGATGAAGAAAAAACATTTAGATGAGAAGGTTGGTTTTGTCATTTGGATTTTGTGTTTAAGTTTTGTGAGTAGAACCAACCCTAAGATTTTTTTATTTTTTTGAGAAAAAAACCCATAGTGGAATCTTTGAGTTATAGCCTGATATGTGAACTAAAAACCAAATTGAAGGAATTAAGGAAGAGTTCAACTTCAAGCTTCAAGCTGGTTTTTGTTTTTCTTCTTTTCCAATTAGTGGACATAATTATGGTAATTTAAACCCCCTTCATAATCCTAATAGTGTTTCCTTTCTTCTTCCTCTCAGTGGGGCAAACCTCATAGTAAGGAGTGGTAATATGACAAAATGAATGCATCATTTGCACTCGAGAGGTGCTGTTTAGCTTGGATTAGCATAGTTAACTTGCATTAGTTCTTTAGTAGGTAAATGGTACATAAGTAAAATGTACCAGAAAATGTTAGCCAGGACTGTCTGGCACTATAGCTTGTATTAATCAGATGGATGCACTTATGGTCTACTACAATATAAATTCCTCTGGACCAGAAAGTCTGATAAATGACTATATGCAATGGGATGTGATGCAAAGGAATGTTATTTATGGAAATCTAGTGTAGTGTAATCTAATTGAGTGTAATCTAGTATCATGTAGTGGAGTGTAATGTTGTGGAGTATAGTATAATGTAATGTTGTGTGGTGTAGTGTAATGTAGTGTGTTGTAGTCTAATGGAGTGTAGTGTATTGTAGTGTAGTTCAGTGTAGTGTTATGGAGTGTAATGTAGTGTAGTGTAATGGAGTGTAATGTAGTGTAGTTGAGTGTAGTGTGTTGTAGTCTAATGGAGTGTAGTGTAGTGTAGTTGAGTGTAGTGTGTTGTAGTCTAATGGAGTGTAGTGTAGTGTAGTGTAGTGTAGTGTAGTGTAGTGTAGTGTTATGGCTAGTCCCCGGGCCCACAGAGGGGAGCTCACTCTTGCAGTCTTGGCCTGCAGACCTGTGATTGGACCCAGCCTCTGATCCACATCTGGGCCTGAGAGCTTCTCCATTCCCAGGACAAAGAGTACCGGATGAAGATTTACAGACCGATCCATCTCCCTGGAATGATGGGACAGAACCCCAACTGGGCCACGTCTCCCAGCGTTCCGGCAGTCTCCCCAACTTCAGCCTCATCTCCGAATCATAAAAAATATCCAGGAAATAGTTTTCTCTCACGGAACATCTCTATTTTATTGAGATCTCTAATCCTTAATGGCTGCTTCTGAATGTGTTTGTTGGGAAGTTTATGCAGATCTCACTTTGGCCTCTCAAATTGACGGTTACGTTTTTCAGTGTAGATGTTAGCCTGTGATAGGGGGAATTTAGATTGCAACCCAGTGTGTGTGTGTGTGTGTGTGTGTGTGTGTGCGCGCCAGGCTGTGCTCTGTCCTCTGTGTGCTCCAGCTCGTTTCTCTGTCTTGTTTATCCATGTGGCCCCACATGACTTTGCTATGTCTGCCTGTCTGCAGAGCAGTCGGGCTAAAGGAAGGAGAGGACGATTCTCCAGCAGAGTGAATCTAATCTTCCCCTCGATCACATCGTTCCACCCAGTGCCTGTGAGCTGCATTGTCAAAACAGAAAAAAAAAAACCCCTCAGAACGCCCTTGTGTGGCTCCTCTGTTCCTGTCATCAGGGTGGCTGTGGAGGAGGTACTAAGGAGGAGGTGTGAAGCAGAACCGCTGTCGTGTTATAGGTCTACATGTGGCTGTCTCGGGTCCATGTTAAACACTAATGAGAAGATTAATATCCCTGGTAGGAGAAATGTTGTAGTCAACAGTACCAGAATCACTGACTTAATTGTGGATTTGGAACACCAACATATGCATGCAATAGTGAGAGAAAGTTAAAGACAAATGTTAATTGGGTCCAGTTTGTGAATGAGTGAAGCTGATGTGCCCTGGAAAGACTCACCTGCAGACTCGCACGGTTCCTCCAGCCCCCGCTGTGGTTCTGCAGCCCCAGCACAGCCCTGTGGTTACGCTCATGCCTGGGCGAGGCGCACAAGTTCACGCCATCGCACAGGGTGGCAAACGGAGCGGTTTCTCCTTCGCTCCAGGCACAGCAACATCAGCCCTGTGGAAGCCCTACACCAGCACTAACCAGAGCTAAATATAGAGCAGGACAGAACATAGCCTTAGAGCAGTGCTGGGCTGGGCCTGTCTTTATGGGTTTACTGTTAATGTCTTTATCTGTTGATGTTGTTGTTGTTGTTGTTGTTGTTGTTGTAGCACTGTCCTATGTGTACTTTACCTTTAACTGTTTCAGTTTAAACAACTGACACGGTTATAAAATGTATAAAATAATTCTCAATTCTACATATGCTTTGTTTTATGTTAAAAAGGCAATGGGTAAATTTTTTTTTTTTACATATTTTACATTCCTTTTTATAAGTAGGAAGCAGTTGCTTCAGTGATCTCATATAAAATGAGTGCCAAAGGACTGTGATAATTTTAGAAAAGAATCTGATCAGCCAAACAAAGAGTTGTGTAAGATCCTTCCATCAAATTTTGAGTTGCATATCAGAAACATCTGTGAGTTCCTGCTGGGACTGTAATATATCCCAGATATGAAATCATAAAACCAGATATATGCATTTCCCTCTGCACTCACACCTATCCACTGGATGACATTTAAACTGATTTGGCTCATTAATGCTGGTGAGGGTTGGGCTCAGGACTGCTCCAGACACCTTCATTCAGCTGCCCAGCAGGACTGAGGGAGCTGGGATCTTTGGGCTCTCCTTGAGGTACGGGTCTCACAGTGATGACTGAGGTACAGGTCTCACAGTGATGACAGAGGAACAGGTCTCACAGTGATGACACACGAACAGGTCTCGCAGTGATGACTGAGGTACAGGTCTCGCAGTGATGACAGAGGAACAGGTCTCACAGTGATGACAGAGGAACAGGTCTCACAGTGATGACAGAGGAACAGCTCTTGCAGTGATGACTGAGGTACAGGTCTCACAGTGGTGACAGAGGAACAGGTCTCGCAGTGATGACTGAGGTACAGGTCTCACAGCGATTACTGAGGAACAGGTCTCGCAGCGATGACTGAGGTACAGGTCTCACAGCGATGACTGAGGTACAGGTCTCACAGTGATGACAGAGGAACAGGTCTCACAGTGATGACAGAGGAACAGGTCTCGCAGTGATGACAGAGGTACAGGTCTCACAGTGATGACAGAGGAACAGGTCTCACAGTGATGACAGAGGAACAGGTCTCACAGTGATGACAGAGGAACAGGTCTCAGTGAGTGATGACAGAGTGATGACAGTACAGGTCTCACAGTGATGACAGAGGAACAGGTCTCAGAGGAACAGTGATGACAGAGGTACAGGTCTCACAGTGATGACAGAGGAACAGGTCTCGCAGTGATGACTGAGGTACAGGTCTCACAGTGATGACTGAGGTACAGGTCTCACAGTGATGACAGAGGAACAGGTCTCGCAGTGATGACTGAGGTACAGAACGGGCCTCACAGGCCCCATGCGTTCCATGGCACCAGAGCTCTTGGCAGTCGATGCAGAGCCAAAGCATGCCTGGCACTTCTGAATGTGATATATCTTACAGTATGGCCTCACCAGGCTGCCTTATTGCCTTGGTTTACGTGATTATGTGTTCATATATTTCCAGACCACACCTCATAATTTATTCCTCCCTTTTGTTTATCCTGTATCTGTTTGTGTTCTCAGTGAATAACTGTCCATGGAATTTTTATTTGTATTTTTTGATGTTGTTTTGAAATATGTTAAATATTTCAGATATGCTCAGCAATGTGCCATTGTGTAGGAAAGGTTTAATAGGGTCGTTTGGAAAAGAATGTGTCCATAGAGTTCAGAGCACACAGTGGGCTTACCGGAATTCAGGCAGGTTTGCGAATGAAGCACTGCAAATACGTGCAGAGAAATATTTGAATAAACACTCAAGTTCTTCTTTTAAAACCACCCCTGATGTGAATACATTCTCTAAACCAATTAATAAAAGTGTTTTTACTGTTTTAATTTCCCTCTGGCCCCCAGGTGGAGGTCAGAATGACACGCTCAGAGGCTGGAGGGGGACACAGACAGAGTACTCCCATCAAACCCCCTTCATCAATCACAAATAATCACCCCATGATCTCCCATCGCCAAAACCAAGTCACCCGATTCATCGCTCCCCGGGCAGGTGGGGCACCACGGTGTGGTGTGCGGGTTAGGGAGCTGTGCTAGTAACTCAGAGCTTTAAAGTTCAAATCTCTGGAGCACACCTGACATTAAGCCAGCATGCTTTACCTGAATTCCTTCAGTAAAATATGCAGGTCTAAATAGCTTATAGTTAACAATGTGAACTATGTAGGCTATTTGGGGTGGGGGTGCCTGTTAGGCACAGTTAGACCTTTATATATAGCGCTGCAGACTGTCGCGGGGCAGGGTGCTTTAGGGGCTCTGAGCTGGCTCAGTCTGGGCCTTTGGGTCATTCTGCTGCCTGTTCTGTGTGTGTTTGGTGTTCAGTATCAGTGATGCTAATAGCGCTAGCACGCTGGAGGGCACACATCCTCAGCTGTGTGTGTTTGGTGTTCAGTATAAGTGATGCTAATGCTGCTTGCACGCTGGAGGGCACACATCCTCAGCTGTGTGTGTTTGGTGTTCAGTATCAGTGATGCTAATAGCGCTAGCACACTGGAGGGCACACATCCTCAGCTGCGTGTGTTTGGTGTTCAGTATCAGTGATGCTAATGCTAATGGAGCTAGCACACTGGAGGGCACACATCCTCAGCTGCGTGTGTTTGGTGTTCAGTATAAGTGATGCTAATGCTGCTTGCACGCTGGAGGGCACACATCCTCAGCTGCGTGTGTTTGGTGTTCAGTATCAGTGATGCTAATAGCGCTAGCACACTGGAGGGCACACATCCTCAGCTGTGTGTGTTTTGTGCTCAGTATCAGTGATGCTAATGCTAATGGAGCTAGCACACTGGAGGGCACACATCCTCAGCTGCGTGTGTTTGGTGTTCAGGATCAGTGATGCTAATGCTAATGGAGCTGGCACACTGGAGGGCACACATCCTCAGCTGCGTGTGTTTGGTGTTCAGGATCAGTGATGCTAATGCTAATGGAGCTGGCACACTGGAGGGCACACATCCTCAGCTGCGTGTGTTTGGTGTTCAGGATCAGTGATGCTAATGCTAATGGAGCTGGCACACTGGAGGGCACACATCCTCAGCTGCGTGTGTTTGGTGTTCAGTATCAGTGATGCTAATGCTAATGCTGGCAGCACGCTGGAGGGCACACATCCTCAGCTGCGTGTGTTTGGTGTTCAGTGTCAGTGATGCTAATGCTAATGCTGGCAGCACGCTGGAGGGCACACATCCTCAGCTGCGTGTGTTTGGTGTTCAGTGTCAGTGATGCTAATGCTAATGCTGGCAGCACGCTGGAGGGCACACATCCTCAGCTGCGTGTGTTTGGTGTTCATTGTCAGTGATGCTAATGCTGCTAGCATGCTGGAGGGCACACATCCTCAGCTGCCGTTGAGAAGCCAGAAACCTCTACATTCTACAGATCTCCAAAATAAAACAGACTAACAGCCTAAGCCAAAACAACTCATCCAGCAATAAAAATACAACAAAAACAACCAAAACCAAAATCATCCAAGAACTAAAATCAAACAAAAACAGAAACCAAATCTATCCACCAACCAAACCTTTCCCCTTATTCAACAAGGGGGAAAACCCCTGTAAAACCAAAACTATCAAAGAAAAAGTCTTCCCAGAAATCAAAAAGAAAATTATCCAACAGTTTTGCAGAGACATGTCTGTGCAGGTGAACATTTTATTGTGAGGTTTGGGGGATTACTGTCCCTGGTTCCCGGCGCAGTGACACATGTACAGCAGATAGGGAGATATAGCACAGCCCTGGAGCAGCGCAGGCAGACAGGGACAGTGCAGTCTCAGCATAAACGGCACAGGCAGATGGAGGACAGTGCATTCTCAGAGTAAACAGCACAGGCAGATGGGGGACAGCGCAGTCTCAGTGTAAACAGCACAGGCAGATGGGGGACAGCACAGTCTCAGTGTAAACAGCACAGGCAGATGGGGGACAGCACAGTCTCAGTGTAAACAGCACAGGCAGAAGGGGGATAGCGCAGTCTCAGTGTAAACAGCGCAGGCAGATGGGGACAGCACAGTCTCAGTTTAAACAGCACAGGCAGACAGGGGACAGCGCAGTCTCAGTGTAAACGTGCCACCTCGCCTCTCTAAACTGTAAACAGCCACTGAGCCTGATCGCCATCTTAATTTCCCATTCAAATGCTGCTGATAGTGATCTGCAAACTGAGCGCATGCAGGCCAGCAGGAGTGTGTGTCTGAGAGACCGGCCTGGGGAGAGAGAGGACATACCCCCCACATGCTCAGTGTGTGTACGTGTGTGAGTACATGTGTGTGTGTGAGTGAGTGATTGTGTGTGAGTGTGTGTGTGTATGTGTGTTTGTGTGTACATGAGTGAGTGATTGTGTGTGTGTGTGTGTGTAGTGAGTGATTGTGTGTGAGTGTGTGTGTGTATGTGTGTTTGTGTGTACATGAGTGAGTGATTGTGTGTGTGTGAGTGAGTGATTGTGTGTGTGTGTGTGTGTGTGTGTGTATGTGAGAGTGAGTGATTGTGTGTGTGAGTGAGTGATTGTGTGTGAGTGTGTGAGAGTGTGAGTGTGTGATTGTGTGTGTGTGTGTGTACATGTGTGAGTACATGTGTGTATGTGCAAGTGTGTGTGTGTGTGTAAGTGAGTGATTGTGTGTGTGTGATAGTGCATGTGTTGTTGGAACCTGTCACACACAGATAAAGTCAGGCAGCCCATGTTTCTCTGCTAGCTCAGCCCACACAGGTAGAGCCAGAGGGAGGCGGGTGGGGTTCTGTTCTTGCTTCATTAGCTGTTATTCTGTTAGCGCTTGGCGCTGTGGTGGCTGGGGCAGAGGCATGCCAGGCCTTCCGCCCCAGATCATGGAGCGTGTGCGGGGTGAAAGGGAGGCTGCCAGGCCCGCTCCACTGTGTTTTGAATGGTTGCTCTGGACAGCAGGGCAGGGTCCAGGCAGGTCTGGGATGTTTGTTTGCTTTGGCCGTCCGTTGGCACAGCCACGTTTCATGAGGCGGAGAAAAACAGCGTTCCATCCAGGAGCCGGGCGCGAGCAGCATGGAGATACCCGCTCCTCCCTGAGAGGTCATACATCCGACAGTGAAGTCTAGCAGTGGTGTGCTAACACTGTGACACACTAAAACACTGGCATGCTAACACATTAGTGTGCTAACACTCCCACATGACAACGCACTGGCATGCTAACTCACCAGTGTGCTAACACTCCAACATGACAACGCACTGGCATGCTAACTCACCAGTGTGCTAACACTCCAACATGACAACGCACTGGCATGCTAACTCACCAGTGTGCTAACACTCCAACATGCTAATACTCTAGTGTGCTACCACCTCGGCACACATGGGGCCAACCTGTGTCGCCCGCCGGTGGAGAGGGCGATCTGTGTGAGAAGCAGTGGAGGACTAAGAGAGCTTTGGCAGAGAACATACGGAACCCCACAGGGCTACTGCAATTTGGCCTCCTCACCCTCACCACCATCCCTCTGCTCCAATCCCATTCTGCCCTTACCGAAATTAAATCCGTCAACATGTACTGAAATATATACCTGAAATATATCATGTTATAGACAAATTGCAGCATTTTATAATACACAGGCAAATATACAAATTACTATTTTTTCAGATTGAAATACATATTTTTTGCAGCAAAATCTAACATATTGCAAAGTACCTGTGGAATACTGCCAAATACATTACCGTGAAATAAATTATTGACATACTGAATAGTCCATAATATATAGCAATGATCCTGCAAGGGCTAGCAGAAGCACAAAAAGAAAGGCCGGTGTGTATTATCTTGCATTATTAACAGTTAACAATATGAAATATTAAACCACAGAATGGGCTAGCATGTGCCAGTGAGCACAATGGCCTGAGGGAAACAATGTATGAAGTGAGACATTCATAACAATTAGGCTAAACAGCACAATGCGGTAATTCCTCACCCCCCAACACACACACACACACACACACACACACACACACACACACACACACACACACGCACACACACACACACACACACACACACACACACACACACACACACACACAGGAGAGCTCACACTGCCCCCACATACACACACTCACACACACACAGGGGAGAGCTCACACTGCCCCGCCCCCCCGTCTGAAGGCTCGCGTGTGGCAGCCTCGACAACAGGAAGGGTCTGTTTCCTTAGGCTCGAAGTCTGGCCCTAGACAAACAACAAATAGCTCTCCCTCTCTCCTCTCTCTCTCTCTCTCTCTCTCTATCAGCTGCCCTCCCTCTCTCTCTCCTCTCTCTCTCTCTCTTTCCTTTATGATATCGCCCCCTTTGTCCTGGCTTTTCAGGAACGCTGCTCCCTGGATGACAGGCCGGCATGTTTGTGTTTTGTCTGCGAGGCGGGGGTGAGGGGTTGGGGGTGGAGTGGGGGTGGGGGTGGGGGTGATGTGGCAGTGGGAGGGGGCCCAGCCCAGACACAGTGACAGGGGAGTGCTGAGGGAGGACTTTCCATCCCATAATGCAGAGCGGTTAAAGCAGTGCTGTGCTGCAGAGGTCACGGGTTTGAATCCAAGATTGGACATTGCTGGTTTGCCCTTAGTGAGTTTAGTGAGGATGGATCCAATACTTTTAATAATGAAATGTCTCACTACCACCTCAAGCATTCCACAAACAGGAAGTCAAGATCATCCCCTGAGGGCCACTTCCTGTGAGGGCTACTTCCTGTGACACAGTGGCAATGTTCATGGCAGTGGGACATCAGAGAGAGAGAAAGAGATGGAGAGGAAGGAAGAGAAAGATGAAGGGGGTTGTGTGGGGCTGAGAGTTCCGGAAGCAGGAGCAGCAGTGAAAGCTGGGGACCCTCTGGCCATTCTGTGTGTGTGTGTGTGTGTGTGCATGTGTATGTGTGTGTGCGTGTGTATGTGCGTGAGTGTGTGTATGTGTGTGTGTGTGAGTGTACGTGTGCATATGCGTGTGTATGTGTGTGTGTGTATGTATGTGCGAGTGTGTGAGTGTGAGTGTGTGTGTGTGAGTGTACGTGTGTATGTGTGTGTGTGTATGAGTATGAGTGTAAGTGTGTGTGTGTATGTGTGAGTGTGCGTGTGTATGTGTGTTTGCACATGTGTGTGTGTGCATGTATATGTGTCAGTTTGACTGTTTGTGTATATGCGTGTGTGTGCGTGTGTGAGAGTGTGTGTGTATGTGTGTGTGCGCATGTGCGTGAGTGCATGAATAAGTGTGAGTGTGTGTGTGTGTGGCTGTGGCTGTGAGTGTGTGTGTGAGTGTGAGTGTGTGTGTGTGTGTAACTCTTCATGCCTGTGAGGGGAATATGTCGCAGCAATACCTGCTCAGCGGGCTGGCTGCAGAACTCACCCCCACAGTGGACTGCAGGTTTAATATTTCTCCATAATTATTCCCCTCATGTATGATCAGAGATATTACAGGACCGATCTCTTCTTTTGCGGCTGCACTTGATTTCACCGTCACTGGTTGCTGCAGTCATGTTTGGATGCATGCTAGAGTTCCTTACACCTAATATCATGGTTAAACATTCAGTTCCAGTTGGTTCAGGTACTTTTACATGGCAGATTATCATTGATAAATCACTTTATTATTATCCAGGTGCTTTCACCATACCTGTGTCAGTCTGCATTCAGTGCAATCAAATGCCATGTATTTAAACGGCATGTAATTAGTTGACTCAAAGTAAATGTTTCACAGCAGTTTTTATTATCATTTTACGGTTTTTAAGCCAGTAAATCTGTGGATAAAACAAATGTTTTCATCCAGAAAATATTGAATTTACAACAAGTTACATCTAGCAGAGCAGTTTTGCGGTTAAAGGTGCAGTATTTTTTTAGTTTTAGTATATTGACGTAATGTTAATAAAAGTCACAAAACCAGTAAATCTGTCTAATTGCTGTCAACTTGCAGACAAGGGGGGCCTTTACAGGCTTGGTTGCCATATACATTTCACTAATCAGTAAATCTGTGAATAAAACAAAATGTTTTTATCTGATTGAATATCTTAGTTACAACAAGTTACATCTAGACAGACAGGTTTGTGGTTGGGAATGGTAGTGTTATTCAGTTTGCAAAGCCTCCATGTCATAATTTAGCAATTAGCCAGGAGCCAGCTAATCGCTGTCAGCACACCGACTGGGGGACAGTCTCGGTTTGGTTGCCAGGTAGTATTTACTGAAATGATTGAAATATCAATTTCCATTCCACTGACAGTATCAAATGATGTTTTTATTTAAGAAGGGAACACCTTCTTCTGTTCATATTCTTTGCGTCATACAGTAATTTTGTATGACAGGCATTATTCAAAAGAACAAAAGAACATTTAATGAGCTGAAACTAAACTGATCATTTACTGAGTATCCAGCACTGTGTCAGGTCTGGACTTGAACACTCCCAGGTCTCTGCCTCCACCGCTTCACCTGGCAAGTTATTCCAAGAATGGACGATGCTTTGTGTAAAATAATACATAACACATATAACGGGAATGCTTTGTGTAAAATAATACATCATAACGTGAGTACAGAATGTATCCTTAACTGCTATCCGTTTATACCAGATTGTTCAGCTGACTGAGCTCTTTCTGTTTTGTAGCGTACCTGCTTGCTGCTCCTTCCTCCCTCTCTGTGTGTGTTCTGCTCTCTGCATGAGACAAGCTGCAGGGGAACAACAAAGCATTTTGGAATGTGACCCCCCCCTCCTTTGTCCCTCTGTCCTATGACTTGCCTGAACCCCCCCACTCTGAGCATAGCCTTTATCGGCCCCCCCAGGGCCTCGGGCCAGTCTGCTGGGGGTCTGTGGTTTATAAGTTACTGAGTACAGATCTCCTCCTTCTACACACACGTCTGCACTGCGTTCGGTTCTGGAGCTTAAACTGTGCAGCTTTCTGCTCTGGTTTACCGTTAATCAGCCCGCTGGTGTGTTGCAATGCATTGTGGGCCACACAGAGGGTACATTCCTCACCTGGGGAGGTTGGGGGTGGAGGTGACTTGTGGTCAACCTTCCATGTGCAGGTATTTTTTATTGTTGTGTAGCGGACACAACAATGGTCACTCCTCTGTTGCTGTGTGATGGTAAAAGGTGTTGTGATGTCATAATGACCTCGCTGGCCTCTCCCCCAATGCTTCCACTTCCTCTTTATCTGCCGCATTTCGGGAAAACGTTATCGCATTCCTCAGATTGCCATAATTGGGTGCGAAAGGGAAAATTTCGGCCATGTTTTTCTCTTCTGTTGCTGTTGTTTTTGTGATCAGGGGAACTGTGCCGTGGTGTGGCATGGTGTTTGGGGTTTTCCGTTCCTCGCCATCATCGCTAGAGGCCTGGCCGTCTGCCTTTTCGCAGTGAGGAGGAGGAAACCCTCTGCCTGCAGAGAGGAAGAAAATAAGGCCCCCTTGGTGTGCTGCTCCACTTCCATTTAAAACTCTTTTTTCATTTGCTGGGAAAACACTGATCGTATCTGCAGTCAGCCTCGCTCATGGCACAGCCCTGCCAGTGTTACTGCTGCTGTGAACACACCCAGAATGCGTTCCCAAACCGAACACCTACAGCAGCGCCACATGCTGTTTCTCATGAACCTGTAGAGCCAGGGGGTCACCTGTCCCGCTGTCTGCCCACCTCAGACTTTCACAGCACTGCACCTGTGCAGCTCAGGAGGAGCCAGAGAAGATTCAATCGCCTGCACTTAGTCTCTTAAAGGGCATGTTGTTATAGTGTTTTTAGTCTCTTAAAGGGCATGTTGTATTAGTGTTTTTAGTCTCTTAAAGGGCATGTTGTATTTCCGTTTTTAGTCTCTTAAAGGGCATGTTGTATTAGTGTTTGTAGTCTCTTAAAGGGCATGTTGTATTTCCGTTTTTAGTCTCTTAAAGGGCATGTTGTATTACTCTTTTTAGTCACTTAAAGGGCATATTGTATAAGTGTTTTTAGTCTCTTAAAGGGCATGTTGTAGTTCCATTTTTAGTCTCTTAAAGGGCATGTTGTATTACTCTTTTTAGTCACTTAAAGGGCATATTGTATAAGTGTTTTTAGTCTCTTAAAGGGCATGTTGTATTACTCTTTTTAGTCACTTAAAGGGCATATTGTATAAGTGTTTTTAGTCTCTTAAAGGGCATGTTGTATTTCTGTTTTTAGTCTCTTAAAGGGCATGTTGTATTTACGTTTTTAGTCTCTTAAAGGGCATGTTGTATTTTTGTTTTTAGTCTCTTAAAGGGCTCGGGGAGACTCACGTCAGACACGGGACTCTTCTGAGTGATGAATTATTAACACAGAACTTTTATATCTGAGGAGGAAAGTGGCAAACATGAGCCTGCTATGTGAGTGTCAGAGACATTCCTCTCAGCGCTCTCTGTACGTAGGACGGAGCAGCCTGTTAACTTTGACCCTGGCTTATTTCATCCTGTCTCTTAGCTGAAAAACACTCCTTTGTTTCTGCTGCCCAACTGAATAAAACGTTTTAAAAAATTGGACCAAGTTTGTTCAGCACCATCTCTCTTATCCTGAGCAAAGTGCCCAGCGCAGCAGGCCGGAGGAGGCGGTAAAGGGCCTTTACTGATACAGCAATGCTGCTGACTGACGCTCTGCCTGGGGGTTTATCCTTAAATCTGTGCAGGAGGGGCGCTGCTTTTATCTGCTAACGTCATCTAAGGAAATCATCCATCCCAATATGCCTCTTCTTCAGCTGGTCATCTCTCCTGAATCCAGGTTTTGTGCTGAGGCTGTCCGGCCACGTATATAATGATACAGTGATTGCTTTAAACAAGATGAAGATACATTGATTGAATGTTTTCAGGTACTGATATGTTGATGATGTTTAGCCAAATGCTAATTGACTGGTACAAACTATCCAAATTCTAGTACTACTTAGCCACTTGCTAGTATACTTAGCGATATGCTACTATACTGATGTTTATCACCCTGTTTAGGGTCATTGGATTCACTGCTGTTTTGTGTGGGAAGAATTGATCATGAAATGAAGTCTTTTGTCTGCTGTGAAAAACACCACCCTAGTGTTTCCCTGCGTTACTCATCGTCCACACCAACCGTCGTCAACATCAACAGACATCCAAAGTCAACAATCAAAACCATCGGAAGGAAAAAAAAAGATGTATACAATAAGCCGGCCTACCAGTCATCCAAGAGAGAGGAATCCAGGAGCAATATTTCCCCTTAGAAAAGGGCACATAATGCCAGAGATTAGTGAAGGAGTGCCGTTTAGCATGTAGCTTCCACAGTGCTCACCGAGCCTGACCATGCCCTGCCACTCCTGGGATTTTCACAGGATTATTATAAAATTATGTATAGATTTATGTATGAGCCTGTTTGCTTTCAGCCAGGAATTTACAGGCAGCAAACAAAAGAGATGTTAACACCTACTTACATTTCACCCAATAGGGTGCCGGGTCCCCACGTGCAGCCAGGGTGACTGGTGAGTGACACGGGATCAAGTCTGTGGAAGCCTACCCCCACCTCCCCCAATATTCCTATGAAATTTATATCCTTAATGACTCATATTTCATTAATGCAAGTGAAAGTGTGTCACATACATTAGTACAGAATATTGCATAAATGGCCAGTCACGTTCAGATCAATCAGGTTCAGATCTGGTGAATTGAACAAGTGCTAATTCCTTTTCGCTTCCTTTCCTGTGCTTTCTCTAACATTCAAGCATAGCTTCAGTCGTGCTGGAGAACATTGAGGTTAGGTTGTCACTGGGCTCTGAGATACCATCTTCATGAGAATGTTCAAGTCTTGGAAGAATCTTTTTCACCCAAACAAGCTTTGTCAAAGTCATACAAAACATTCCATGTAAATTCCAAGAAACCTGCCAGCAATATGACTGTTTGTTCATTTGTCATTTTAATAATTATCAAAATCAATGCATTAAAATGGTCAGTTTAAGACAATTTACACCATACAATGCCACAAAGTTCCTTAAAACCTGAAAATTATGCTGAAGAGACTGCCAGGAAACTGGACATGTTGGCCTCATGAACCGAGAAGGGTCTGAGCATAAACTAACTAAGCTGTTCTCTTATCTGGTTCACAGCTTATCACTGGGAATGTTTGCTGAAGAGGTTTCTGTGAAATACAGGGACAGGTGAGATGTTGTGACACAAACACATGACATAGCTGCTCTGAAACATTTATTCATTTGAACATTTTAGAAAGAGGACATGTCAATCAACCAAGAATGTTTACAGACATTGGTCAATGAGTCAATGTTTCACATTCCTTTTTTTAAAAATAATTTACACACATAATATGACAGAGAATTATTACAGCTATATTGATGACAGTAACATACATTACCTCACATTTTTAATCCATCAAGTGAATCATGAAAGTAATGATATTTACTTCTCATTTAATGTTTTAGTATATTACTGACATACCATTCGGTATGATGTATGATTATGTCTATAATCAAAGTTTATTAATATCAGTTGGTTGAACAAACATTCTTTCCGGAAAATTCCTGAGCAGTGTCAATGAATCAGTGAAACGCAGCAACGCTTTGGAATGATTTATTGAGCTGAAATGTGGTACGGTGGTACGCTCATCAAAGCACCAGCAGACAGAGC
>CM040750.1:38204385-38209385 GCA_022829145.1 Albula goreensis
ATATTTGTATTGATATGTACTCATGTATCAATTTCTGCATATTAGTGCTATGCTTTCAGGGCATTATACATAGTATTTTGTTACAGGTTTTGTATAGCTTTTACCTATTAGCATAAAAACTACAGCAAATTGTGTTGTTTTTACATCGACTACATACCACTATTCTGTGTGTATGCCTGTGTATGTGAGTGTGTATGTGTGTGCGTGCGCGTGTGTGTGTGTGTGTGTGTGTGTGTGTGCGCGTGTGTGAGTGTGTGCGTGTGTGTGAGTGTGTGTGCATGTGTGTGTATGTGAGTGCGTGTGTGCATCTGTGAGTGTGTGTGAGCGTGTGTGTGTGTGTGTGTGCATGAGTGTGAATGTGAGTGCGTATGTGAGTGTGTGTGTGTGTGTGTGTGTGCGTGCGCGAGCGTGTGTGTGTGTGTGTGTGTGCGTGTGTGCATGCGTGCGTGTGTGCGTGTGTGCGTGTGTGTGAGTGTGTGTGCATGTGTGTGTATGTGAGTGCATATGTGTGTGCATCTGTGAGTGTGTGTGAGCGTGTGTGTGCATGCGTGTGTGTGCATGAGTGTGAATGTGAGTGCGTATGTGAGTGTGTATGTGAGTGTGTATGTGTGTGCGTGCGCGAGTGTGTGTGTGTGTGTGTGTGTGTGTGAGTGTGTGTGTGCATCTGTGAGTGTGTGTGTGTGTCTGTGAGTGTGTGTGTGTGCGTGTGTGCATGCGTGCGTGCGTGCGTGTGTGTGTGAGTGTGTGTGCATGTGTGTGTATGTGAGTGCATATGTGTGTGCATCTGTGAGTGTGTGTGAGCGTGTGTGTGCATCTGTGAGTGTGTGTGAGCGTGTGTGTGCATGCGTGTGTGTGCATGAGTGTGAATGTGAGTGCATATGTGAGTGTGTGTGTGTGTGTGTGTGTGTGTGTGTGTGTGTGTGTGGTTTATGTACAGTCACTTGCGATAGCAGATTTATGACCTCTTACGCACTTGTAACAGGGAAATAGTTCATTAACTGGAGACTGCTTGAGACAGAATTGATCTCTGGGTTTTTTTAAAGCACTTTAACAGTAAGCTGAGCAGTCAGAGCCCACGCACAGAGCACAATGAGGTCTTTCACTCACACGGCCCTCATAAATAGGGTAATGATTACCACCATTCAAACCCTTTTTTGTTTTGTTAGCACGTATGTTAGCGGGGCACTGTTTGCGCGTGGCTCTGTCCCAGGGTACCGTATCCGCCCATTCGCCCTCTGGAGAGACCGCTCCAGGCTCTCACCTCCGCAGCGGAGTGAAACAGCGGCGCAACAGTGATCAGCAGGAAGAGCGGCGGGCCATGTAGCTTATCTGGATCAGCTGTAATTAGCATGTTCCTCTGCCTAATGGAGTCATATCGATCTCAGGTAAAACACCCGTGATAAATCACCTGCCGACACGGAAAGGCCAGGAGTCACACAAGCTAAACAAAGTTCCACAAGCTAAGCAAAAATTCCACAAACGTCAAGTGATACCAGTGGAATTTGAAATGACAGAATATACAATTAAACCAGCCTCAAATCTCACACTTCAGGACTGGAGTTAAACCTGCAGACACTGCGGCCCTCCAGGACTGGAGTTAAACCTGCAGACACTGCGGCCCTCCAGGACTGGAGTTAAACCTGCAGACACTGCGGCCCTCCAGGACTGGAGTTAAACCTACAGACGCTGCGGCATTCCAGGACTGGAGTTAAACCTGCAGACACTGCGGCCCTCTAGGATTGGAGTTAAACTTGCAGACACTGCGGCCCTGCAGGACTGGAGTTAAACCTGCAGACACTGCGGCCCTCCAGGACTGGAGTTAAACCTGCAGACACTGCGGCCCTCCAGGACTGGAGTTAAACCTGCAGACACTGCGGCCCTCCAGGACTGGAGTTAAACCTGCAGACACTGCGGCCCTCCAGGACTGGAGTTAAACCTGTAGAAACTGCGGCCCTGCAGGACTGGAGTTAAACCTGCAGGAACTGCCCCCTTCACACATGTGCTCTAGCAGGTAACATTTTCATGGAGGTTATAAATGGCACTGGAGCTAATACGAGCCTCTGTGTTGAGCAGAGACACACAGCTCCTGTGGTGTCCAGTGTTGGGTTAGGAGTGTTTCAGCACCTCACTGCTTCATTTAATCTGCTCCTTTGGCTACAGATTCTGTTCCTAAGGCCTAAATTGGCTGCTGATTGAACTGATACCGCAAAACATGCAGACAAAACCTGCAGACATGCCAGCCCACCTGGATCAGAGTCATGTGCTCCCAGCACACACACTGCACTGCCAGCCTGGATTTCCTTCCACCCAGGGTTGGCAGGGTATGGGCATATCATATTAAAAATGATGAATGTTTTGAGGAATAAGAAGTGACTCTTGACAGGCGGAGTGATGCCAGCACTCTGCATGTCTGGACTCTGCCCGGCAACAGGGCTTCTCATGTCTCACCATCCCAGCCCACAGCACTGGTGTCACGGTAACCCCGCGGTAACCCCAGCAAATAAACAGGGCTTGGCAAATTAAAGATGGCTGCTGCTTTATTGGCAACAGGCGAGCACTATCCGATACCTGCATGAGTACGCACCCAGCGCCACACAGGTGCTGATCTTTCCGCACATTTCCATCCAGACTGCTAACTGAGTCTTACTGGTGCAGGTCAGACCTGCGGTTTGTAAAACTGACTCTGTTTGTATGTGCTTCACCCAAGGGCCTGCCTCTGAGCTCAGATCCGCTGGAATCTGATTTATTTGTAGGTTAAAGTGCATTTCACAATCAAAGCACAGCACACGTTACTGCAGGCCCAAGGATACCGCCACCACAAAACCAAACCGCATGTGCCATGGAGATCTCCCATCGCTGATATAGGAAGAAACCTTGGGAAGGAACCAGACTCATGACATGGAGCCCGTCCTCCTCTGACAGGCACAAGATGTGAGCTCGTAAGTGACCAGCAGGTCAGTCGGCCAGTAATAAAATCGGCTAAGTGCCCAGAGGCATGCAGTTTCATTTCAAACAATTGTGATTAAAGAATATTCCATAAATTCATGTCAACTGCTTTAGGGCTCGAGTCTGCATAGCCTCGCAGGGCTACGTGCGCTACGTGTGTTACCAACGCCTGTGAGGCTCCAGCGCTGGCTATCAGAAAACCTGATGTTTACTCTCAAAATTCTCCCATAATCCCCTGCATAGGCTCAGAGGCATGTCCCAGCGGTCCGACCCTCCACAGAAACGCATTGTTTCTTTAGGTAATCAGATTCATCTCCGCGCTCTCGTCATTGTTTTAAATGTCACAACCACAGATAAAACCAGTCACACCCGCACGGGGAAGAGTTTCTCGGACGGTTCGGTGAGGGTTGTTTGTCCTGCTTCTAAATTTACCCTCGCGAGGGTAATGACACTGCCCTGAGAGGGTTTCTGGGATACGCCCTGGATGGCCTCATGTGCCTGTGTTTATCTCTGCCATGACGTCAGCTTAATTAGGTCTCTGTTTCCTCTTCTGATTTAGTTAAATGAGTATCGCCAAATATTATTCCTCACTGTGTTTAGAGAACATTTAAGAAAATCATGGTGCATAACTCCGTCATGTTCTGTGCTAAAGAGGCTTTGCATAGGTGAAATATTTGCATGGGAATTATCGTGGTGACTGTTAGTTCCAGCATTCTGACAATGATTTTGTCACAAACTCCTACGACAAATTTGTCAGTGAAATTAGGGTTTCAATAACTGTGCATTTGTTGTCTTCTATGTAGAGGTCTGCCTGAGTGCATTTGGCTAAAATATAGGAAAATGTCCAAGATTTTGTAGATGTGCTTGTGGTTTGCATCCAGTCCAGCTTCCTTACATTTTTACACTTATTTTCCTAAGTTCACCTTTCCCCCATAACTGTGTATATTCCAGCCATGACGGCATTCCCCCATCCCTCTTTGTATCACAGTTCATATTCATATTCAGTAAGTAAATTTACTCATGACCATCATGGATTCCCTCACGGCTATAAAAAGTCTGTGATCTTAAAGGTGAGGTAGGCCTGAGGTAGGCTCTTTCAAACCTGCATATTACGCAATAGGAAGACAACGAGCAGGTTGATGAAAATGAAAAGGATGTATTAAAAAGAAAGCGATCATTTAGTGTGACATGAGGGGCATGAAGCAGCGAGACTGCCGCTGATGCATTTTAAAGCGTTTTAAAGATAAAGGGCGAACGCCCCTGTGAACACAGAGCTCTCTTTGTGTGCGCTATCTCTTTATCAGCGCCAGTAACGAGCGCTCCTGTCACAAACTTTACCTGACAGACGGCTGAACCTCCTCGGCGATGATGGGGAGACACTCGACAGCTCGCTGGCGGCTGATTCCACACGCCATCGTTTCCCTGGTAACGCTGTGGTTTGCCGCCACTTCCCTGTCTGAAACACGTCCTCATTCAGACCACAGGAATGGAGCTTCGCATCTAACTCCACACTCTCACATCAGCGTAATGGGGTCACATCTAACTCCACACTCTCTACATCAGCGTAATGGGGTCGCATCTAACGCCACATACTTACATCAGCGTAATGGGGTCACATCTAACTCCACACTCTCTACATCAGTGTAATGGGGTCGCATCTAATTCCACACTCTTTCATCAGAGTAATGGGGTCGCATCTAACTCCACACTCTTACATCAGTGTAATGGGGTCGCATCTAACTCCACACTCTCTACATCAGCGTAATGGGGTCACATCTAACTCCACACTCTTACATCAGCATAATGGGGTCGCATCTAACTCCACACTATTACATCAGCGTAATGGGGTCGCATCTAACTCCACACTCTTTCATCAGCGTAATGGGGTCGCATCTAACTCCACACTCTTACATCAGGGTAATGGGGTCGCATCTAACTCCACACTCTTACATCAGCGTAATGGGGGCGCTACATACTCTTACATCAGCGTAATGGGGTCGCATCTAACTCCACACTCTTACATCAGTGTAATGGGGTCACATCTAACTCCACAC
>CM040750.1:38219385-38344385 GCA_022829145.1 Albula goreensis
GCAACAGCAGAGGCCTCACGAACAGGCAGGCTCACCTGCGAGTGAATCCTAATCAACTCAGCTGTGAGGACTTGCCTTCAATTAAGCCTTCTATTTAAGCACAGCCTGAGAGGGCGAAGGGTCTTTGGGCTGTTGAGTGGCAGTGCTTGTCTTGAGTTGAACCCCTGTTTTGAAGGTAGTCTTGTTTTGTTGTTCCTTTTCTCCTCCGAAAGGGATAAATTAAATGCCTTTGGCCAGTTTTTAAACTTTCGTTGTGTTTTCCTTCGACTCACCACCCGGCTCAGCGACCACACCTGCCACTGCACCACAAAACGTATGTGCAACTTTAACCTATAATAAAATATACACAAATTATCTTTCTTTTTCAACAGCACAGAAAAACAGGGGCTGTGGTGAACTGCTGATAGTTATAATGGAGTTTCCAGTTTTACTGATGCAATGAAACATAAGAGAGGGATGCACAGCAAAAATTTACTTTTCATTTTCTTATTGATAGTTTTATTTGATGAGTGAGCAGGAAAGCGTGGCCTCCTCCCCTGGGGAAGGGAAGCTTCGCTTATATATCACTTATATGATAAAGGATAATGAGTGTTCACTGTGATTCAGCAACTCGCAGAGCAGATGATCAGTGCTAAACAAACACAGATCTGTGTGGTTAAATTAGCACCACTCTGCTTATATAATAGAATAAAAACCTGAATTGTATAAACATTAACAAGGAGTGACACTGAAAGAAACTTTAACCTTTATGCAAATCTCTCATCTCATTTCAAACCAAATCCCCATCACGGGGATCATAATTTTTGATTGTGTTCAGACAGAGGGACTGTTGATAATGTGTAACAGATACTGTTTCATAACTGGCTATTTTGTGAGTTGTCGGTTGTGACTGTGTGCTGCCACCATGTGGTGAAGGGTAGAAAGTACAACTGTGCTTGTGACCATCGGTCGTTTCAGGAGAGTTGATAACCACGTGAAGCAAGATTTTGTCGTATGTAAGTATGACAAAGAGAGGAAAAAAAGGTAATCCATAAGAATATAATAAAAAAGGAGTTGTCAGTCCCTATATATCTCTGGATCATGTCAAACATAAAGGAGAATCTAGTCACTAATTGTACTTAAGTTATAATACTGTATTTCATAAATGTTTTTCCTTTGATTGTTTTTGATTATAACCATATGTATGTGTGTGTTGCTGTCTTTGCCCAGAGAATGTGAATCTCAGAGGGATCGATCCTGGTGAAATAAGCTTAATTAAGCTGAAGGATTGGTGAGTATTTAAACCACAGATACCAGTGCCAAACCAGCGCTAGGACACAACAGCAGAGATCAGCACTAAACCAGCGGTAGGACCCAACGGCCTTCCAGAACCGGAGACTAACAGCTCTGCCGCTATAAACTGTGGTATTCTATTGATGGTGATATAATCACCTGTTGAACTCAAGGGCACATGCCAATAGCTACAAAAGCCACTAGAGGGCACCAGATAATAGCTTTATGATGGATGAGCTGGCTTGAGCTGCTTTCGCTTCCCTGTCAGCTCCCTGTGTTCCCTCTACAGCCAGACACGAGTGGGTGTTTATTGCTCTTAGTCTGTGGATAAAAATGGTATTGAATGCCAGATGAGGGACTTGGGTCTGCATTACACAGGAACAGCTGAGAGGAAGCTGGGGTGTCATTTGCTCTGACACAAAGACAACTGGGGAACTGAGACCTTCTGTTTCTGCCCCCCGAGAGGAAGTGAAGTCTGAGGCTCTGTGTTTCATTCAGGCAAACTTCTCAATGCAGACCTGATAAAAAAGCAAATCCCTGTTCCCCTCGGCAACAGAGTAACGAGGGAACCAGCAATCTCACTTACAATCCATCATCAGACCCCTACACACCCCTATCAGACCCCTAAACCCCTATCAGACCCCTACACACCCCTATCAGACCCCTAAACCCCTATCAGACCCCTACACACCCCTATCAGACCCCTACACACCCCTATCAGACCCCTACACACCCCTATCAGACCCCAACACACCCCTATCAGACCCCTACACACCCCTATCAGACCCCTAAACCCCTATCAGACCCCAACACACCCCTATCAGACCCCAACACACCCCTCTCAGACCCCTACACACCCCTATCAGACCCCTACACACCCCTATCAGACCCCAACACACCCCTCTCAGATCCCAACACACCCCTATCAGACCCCAACACACCCCTATCAGACCCCTACACACCCCTATCAGACCCCTACACACCCCTATCAGACCCCAACACACCCTATCAGACCCCTACACACCCCTATCAGACCCCAACACACCCCTCTCAGATCCCAACACACCCCTATCAGATCCCAACACAACCCTATCAGACCTCAACACACCCCTATCAGACCCCTACACACCCCTATCAGACCCCAACACACCCCTATCAGACCCCTACACACCCCTATCAGACCCCAAACACCCCTATCAGACCCCCCTCTCAGACCCCCCAACACACCCCTATCAGACCCCCACACACCCCTATCAGACCCCAACACACCCCTATCAGACCCCTACACACCCCTATCAGACCCCAACACACCCCTATCAGACCCCCTACACACCCCTATCAGACCCCCTATCAGACCCCAACACACCCCTATCAGACCCCCAACACACCCCTATCAGACCCTTCAGACACACCCCTATCAGACCCCAACACACCCCTATCAGACCCTCAACACACCCCTATCAGAACACACCCCTATCAGACCCCAACACACCCCTATCAGACCCCTATCATTTAAACCCTAGAGAGCAGTGAGTATTTAAACCCCAGGGAGCAGTGAGTATTTAGACTGCAGAGAGCAGTGAGTATTTAAACCCGAGAGAGCAGTGAGTATTTGAACCTCAGAGAGCAGTGAGTATTTAAACCCCAGAGAGCAGAGAGTATTTAGACCCCAGAGAGCAGAGAGTATTTAAACCCCAGAGAGCAGAGAGTATTTAAACCCCAGAAAGCAGTGAGTATTTAGACCCCAGAGAGCAGTGAGTATTTAGAGCCCAGAGAGCAGTGAGTATTTAAACCCCAGAGAGCAGTGAGTATGTAAACCCCAGAGAGCAGTGAGTATTTAAACCCCAGAGAGCAGTGAGTATGTAAACCCCAGAGAGCAGTGAGTATTTAAACCCCAGAGAGCAGTGAGTATTTAGACCCCAGAGAGCAGTGAGTATTTAGACCCCAGAGAGCAGTGAGTATTTAGACCCCAGAGAGCAGTGAGTACTTAGACTCCAGAGAGCAGTGAGTATTTAAACCCCAGAGAGCAGTGAGTATTTAAACCCCAGAGAGCAGTGAGTATTTAGACCCCAGAGAGCAGAGAGTATAAGACCCCAGAGAGCAGTGAGTATTTAGACCCCAGAGAGCAGTGAGTATTTAGACCCCAGAGAGCAGTGAGTATTTAGACCCCAGAGAGCAGTGAGTATTTAGAGCCCAGAGAGCAGTGAGTATTTAAACCCCAGAGAGCAGTGAGTATTTAAACCCCAGAGAGCAGAGAGTATTAAGACCCCAGAGAGCAGTGAGTATTTAAACCCCAGAGAGCAGTGAGTATTTAGACCCCAGAGAGCAGAGAGTATAAGACCCCAGAGAGCAGTGAGTATTTAGACCCCAGAGAGCAGTGAGTATTTAGACCCCAGAGAGCAGTGAGTATTTAAACCTCAGAGAGCAGTGAGTATTTAAACTGCAAAGAGCAGTGAGCATTTAGACCTCAGAGAGCAGTGAGTATTTAAACCCCAGACAGCAGTGAGTATTTAAACCCCAGAGAGCAGTGAGTATTTAAACCCCAGAGAGCAGTGAGTATTTAAACCCCAGAGAGCAGTGAGTATTTAAACCCGAGAGAGCAGTGAGTATTTAGACCCCAGAGATCAGTGAGTATTTAGACCCCAGAGAGCAGTGAGTATTTAGACTCCAGAGAGCAGTGAGTATTTAAACCCCAGAGAGCAGTGAGTATTTAGACTCCAGAGAGCAGTGAGTATTTAAACCCCAGAGAGCAGTGAGTATTTAAACCCCAGAGAGCAGTGAGTATTTAGACCCCAGAGAGTAGAGAGTATAAGACCCCAGAGAGCAGTGAGTATTTAGACCCCAGAGAGCAGTGAGTATTTAGACCTCAGAGAGCAGTGAGTATTTAGACCTCAGAGAGCAGTGAGTATTTAAACCCCAGAGAGCAGTGAGTATTTAAACCCCAGAGAGCAGAGAGTATTAAGACCCCAGAGAGCAGTGAGTATTTAAACCCCAGAGAGCAGTGAGTATTTAGACCCCAGAGAGCAGAGAGTATAAGACCCCAGAGAGCAGTGAGTATTTAGACCCCAGAGAGCAGTGAGTATTTAAACCCCAGAGAGCAGTGAGTATTTAGACCCCAGAGAGCAGTGAGTATTTAAACCTCAGAGAGCAGTGAGTAATTAAACTGCAAAGAGCAGTGAGCATTTAGACCTCAGAGAGCAGTGAGTATTTAAACCCCAGACAGCAGTGAGTATTTAACCCCAGAGAGCAGTGAGTATTTAAACCCAGAGAGCAGTGAGTATTTAAACCCCAGAGAGCAGTGAGTATTTAAACCCCAAGAGAGCAGTGAGCATTTAAACCCCAGAGAGCAGTGAGTATTTAAACCCCAGACAGCAGTGAGTATTTAAACCCCAGAGAGCAGTGAGTATTTAAACCCCAGAGAGCAGTGAGTATTTAAACCCCAGAGAGCAGAGAGTATTAAGACCCCAGAGAGCAGTGAGTATTTAAACCCCAGAGAGCAGTGAGTATTTAGATCCCAGAGAGCAGAGAGTATAAGACCCCAGAGAGCAGTGAGTATTTTGACCCCAGAGAGCAGTGAGTATTTAGACCCCAGAGAGCAGTGAGTATTTAAACCTCAGAGAGCAGTGAGTATTTAAACTGCAAAGAGCAGTGAGCATTTAGACCTCAGAGAGCAGTGAGTATTTAAACCCCAGACAGCAGTGAGTATTTAAACCCCAGAGAGCAGTGAGTATTTAAACCCCAGTATTTAAACCCCAGGAGCAGTGAGTATTTAAACCCGAGAGAGCAGTGAGTATTTAGACCCCAGAGATCAGTGAGTATTTAGACCCCAGAGAGCAGTGAGTATTTAGACTCCAGAGAGCAGTGAGTATTTAAACCCCAGAGAGCAGTGAGTATTTAGACTCCAGAGAGCAGTGAGTATTTAAACCCCAGAGAGCAGTGAGTATTTAAACCCCAGAGAGCAGTGAGTATTTAGACCCCAGAGAGCAGAGAGTATAAGACCCCAGAGAGCAGTGAGTATTTAGACCCCAGAGAGCAGTGAGTATTTAGACCTCAGAGAGCAGTGAGTATTTAGACCTCAGAGAGCAGTGAGTATTTAAACCCCAGAGAGCAGTGAGTATTTAAACCCCAGAGAGCAGAGAGTATTAAGACCCCAGAGAGCAGTGAGTATTTAAACCCCAGAGAGCAGTGAGTATTTAGACCCCAGAGAGCAGAGAGTATAAGACCCCAGAGAGCAGTGAGTATTTAGACCCCAGAGAGCAGTGAGTATTTAAACCCCAGAGAGCAGTGAGTATTTAGACCCCAGAGAGCAGTGAGTATTTAAACCTCAGAGAGCAGTGAGTAATTAAACTGCAAAGAGCAGTGAGCATTTAGACCTCAGAGAGCAGTGAGTATTTAAACCCCAGACAGCAGTGAGTATTTAAACCCCAGAGAGCAGTGAGTATTTAAACCTCAGAGAGCAGTGAGTATTTAAACCCCAGAGAGCAGTGAGTATTTAGACCCCAGAGAGCAGTGAGTATTTAAACCCCAGAGAGCAGTGAGTATTTAAACCCCAGAGAGCAGTGAGTATTTAGACCCCAGAGAGCAGTGAGTATTTAAACCCCAGAGAGCAGTGAGTATTTAAACCTCAGAGAGCAGTAAGTATTTAAACCCCAGAGAGCAGTGAGTATTTAGACCCCAGAGAGCAGTGAGTATTTAAACCCCAGAGAGCAGTGAGTATTTAAACCCCAGACAGCAGTGAGTATTTAGACCCCAGAGAGCAGTGAGTATTTAAACCCCAGAGAGCAGTGAGCATTTAAACCCCAGAGAGCAGTGAGCATTTAAACCCCAGAGAGCAGTGAGTATTTAAACCCCAGAGAGCAGTGAGTATTTAAACCCGAGAGAGCAGTGAGTATTTAAACCCCAGACAGCAGTGAGTATTTAGACCCCAGAGAGCAGTGAGTATTTAAACCCCAGAGAGCAGTGAGTATTTAGACTGCAGAGATCAGTCTTTGTTATATAATAGTAATACAGCATGGGAGATTCGCAGTGCACATGCAAGCAACTTAAACTTCTGCTAGTTACCGAGCTCTTTGATATCCATCAATACCAGAATAATTACTACACTGTGATGTGTGAATATAAATAGAAAAATAATCACATACAGATATAAATCTGCAAACATCAAGGGCACTTTTTAAAATGTATAGGGATCTTAAGCACAAAAACAATAAAACATTCATTCCACCCAGGCTCTTCACAAAAAACAATCTCACATAAAATATTCAATAACTATTCTAATCAAACCCACGCTCATATTGTCAAATGTGGGGCAGTGAAAAACCAATTCACTTGTGCGCTACAGTTAAAACAATCACTCAGAAGAATTCTGGCGAATTTTGCATTAAGTGGTAATCAATTAATATTTATTTTTATAGCACCATTTACACATAATGCTTAACAATGCACTTACTCAGAGGAAATAACATGAACAATGAGAAAAAAATGTCCTGAAAAATGGAGAAAAAACTCCTGTATAACAGAACATTTGTCAAGTTCTTGGAAACTGAGTGTGCTAAAAACATTTCCAGTGAAATAAAACACAAGTACAAATGAAAGTAAACTTTCTTTTTACACCTTTGTAAACATTGCAAAATAGGAAAAACAATATTAGAGAATCTTTCTTGAAGGATCCTGGGGGCTGTTTGGGGGTAATGAAAGTGTTGAAACAGCTGAGAAAAGTCTAGATGTCTCGTTACTATGCCAACCACTGAAATCTCTCAGCATCATGTGACCCTGTCAATGGCCAGTGAGCAGCAGGCTAAATTACGTGGTGGAATCTTTATGTGAAATTTGGTGTGTGGGTGTTAAGAGCAGTAAGACCAGACCTGTTAGCGCTAACTCTTCCAAACACACGGTCTCAAACTTTCAGCTTCACACATAAATGTAATGTCTACTACATCCACTCAGAAAACAAATTAACGCATGGTGTTTCAGTCTCAGCTATTTACATTTTATCCTTAAAAAACTAATAAATAAAGTTACAAGTTATGAATGGACATTTCATTTCTGCTTTATTGAGCTAGGTGAGTCATACTGATCGAGGTATTTCTATTCCAGTGCACCGGCACAGTGAAAGAGCAGGCCATGCAACACACACACAACATAAAACACAACACACACACAACACAGAGAGCCATTTTCCACCGTCACGGTCATTATTTTGTCACAGTAAAAACTGCAAGTCAAAAGAGATGATGTTCCTTTCAGTAAAGAAACCCCACTGTTCTTCATACAGACTTTATAATCTCTTATCTGTTATATTGGTGTTTTATGGCTGTTATCTGATTGTGGTCACTTGGTTATATATGCTTGGTACTCAGGGACATTCTGTGATTTATGATTTCAGACAGAGTATGATGTAGTTTCCAGATTTCTGTCTGAAAGAAAAGTTTTTAGATTTTGTGTGTGGTTTTGTTTTCAGTTGTTGAAACAATGCATTATTTGTAATGATCATTTTCATATTGTGTGGAAATTAACTGCAGTTTGGGGTGATGTCTTGATCATTTATAAGATGTTTTAAATGATCACAACAATATTTAACTCATCAATCCTTCCTGCAATTTCCTGCAGTAGGGACACCCCTGAAATTTCCCTCCAAAAAGCTAAAAACGAGCCTCATGAATGAATGAAAGCGAGCCATGAGGACAAAATACTGAGGTATTGCAATGAGAGCGCGCTATTAATACAGAGGAAAAAATACTGAGACCATAACATCTGATTTTAATTCATAATCTTTTATGTTACTTGTTGTGATGAAGACGTATTCAGGGGAAATAACCATGTTAAATTCTACTTGTTTTTTTAACATATGCAGATGTTGTTTTGGAAGCAGCAAACATTCTTCCACTTCCAGTTTAATTCGTATATGGCTAAAATGTATAGAATTTGCCAAACGTAAAATGCAAGTGTTCACATTAATTTTACCATTCTCCACACTTAGGCATGCTAGTTATGCGAACATTTGGTTCACATTTTCTGCACTTGCTTTATTCTTCACACACACTCACGCACGCATAGTCACACAAAGCGTAACTAATCAATTGAGTAAAAACATTACATCATCCAGCCACTTCAGTGATACTTAATTATTAGCGAAAGTGGGGGTTTGACTTGACCTAATGACATCGTCTGGTGTCTGCGAATAATGAAGACAATGGAAGATGGGTTTTTCAGTTTCTGGCTCCATTGCGTTTTGGAAAGCTTTCTTCTGTCAATAGGACAGACTGTTCTGAAATGTCATGTATCTGTACCATTGTTGTTCTGGGCGAACTGCAACTTCCACCTAATTATTGTTCTCAACCAACTGGCCGCAAAACCGTTCGCCATATGATTGGTGCGCATGCGTAGTTCTCAATTGGCAAAGCTCTTTGGGTCCTGAAGTCTTTGTTCTGCACAGGGCGCACAAAATTTAGCCCCGATCCGAGAGCATCGCTCCGGCACAACCGACTACAGGTACCGAAAGGCCCTATGGATGATTTCCGGCAAATATTAAAAAAAGTTTGGATGATAATGTGCGGGGTTGGAGAAAAGCGAGAGGCGAGGAAGTGACCGAGTTGCCTTTTAAATCGACCGAAACTGAACTCAAAGGAAGAGGAGGGCATTTCTTCATTCAGGGGAAGGTGAGGAACGTTTCTGGGCGTTTTGAAGTGCGACGCGGCGAAAGTAAATACGGGATCCAGTAACGGTAGCTTGCTAGCGAACCAACACAATGAAAGTTGTCACACACAACAACACAAGCTAGCCAGCTAACCATTAGCGTGCTAACAAGGCTCATTTGCTATAGTTGGGGATAAAAAGTATGTGAATTTGTGCTAGCTAGTGGTAAATAAGTGGCCGAATTGAGAGTGTACTGATGCGAGCATCATGAACTCCGAGTTTCCTCCATGCGAACCGTGAGAGTTTTCTGGAAAAAACATAAGCTACGCTAAGTAGCTAATTAAAATTGGGCTTGTTTGCGGTTTTTGTGTCATGATAAGTTATCTACGGTTATGTTAACTTGTCGGCTACCGAGTTAGAAGTTGGCGCAAACGTTTCTGAACCATAGTGAATAAAGTGGGTTTTGTAGAAGACAGAGCGGTTAAGGTGACAAGCGATACCGATAACCTAGCTAACATCAGCTAGTTGGCTGGTTTGGCTGTTGCTGGATAAATCCTGCGAATTATTTGTCCGCAAAAAACTTTCTCCTACCCCAGTAGTTTGGTACTGCACCACAATGAAATGCTGGTCTCAGTAAAATGCATATTATCCTGGTGCGTTAACGAGCTATTTTTAGCTTGTTCAACACGGCAAAGCTAATAGTAGATGGATGCCCTCATAACTTTGCTAGCAACCAACTCGCTATCTAGCTTGCTAACGGTGACAAAATGTGCTTAGCTAGCCAAGTGATTGACATTTTACAGACAATCGGTCAGCTAAAAGACTGCCTTAACTTTTACTAGTTATAAAGGGGTCGGTAACTAACCAGGTGCTTTGCTTAGGTAAATAGTGAGTGTGTGGTTTCGTGATATTTGCGTAGCTAGAAGGGGACATTTACTTACCGATAGCTAGATTGTAAATAATTCGCTAACTAGCTGTACTAGCCATGTGATGTGGGCTGGCTAGGCTTGGCACCTGTTATCCTGTGTGTACTTCTCCATTCTAACGGTGGAGGTTGCACTAACGTCGCATCTGATAGCTAGCGCGCTAGTTAGATAACATTGTTATTTCTGCTCGGAGGATTAGTGCTATCAGTTCGCAGCTAACCAGCGGTGGAGTGACGGTGAGCTCGCGCCCCACCGGATTCCGTTCCCTTCACCTCGCGCTCGCTCGTGCAGCTTCATTTGCAGGCGTCCATTAGGGCTCGAGCCGCAGCAGGCGCGGTAGCGGTAGCCCGGGGCTGCAGCACTGATTTCACGGGCTCTGCGAGCTAATTTATTCATAAGATAACTGGCGTCCTGTGTCCCTTTTTATGTTGTCTGTCAGAAACGGGAGTTTAGATGGATGGTTATGGTAACTGTCCAATGATTTGCCGGCTATGATCGTTTGATTCGGAATATGAGAAGTAAATCACCTGGTAACACTATACGCGATCGACTGTAGGCAGGAGGAAAAGCGACTGACCACGGGGCTTCTGGTGAGTTTATGATCAGATACTTAAATGAGCGCATTCTTGTTCGTTCTGAAGTCGTTTGTGTGTATGTTTGCTTCACTCACATTTTGCGCACACGCTGCGTGTAAAATGCTTGGCACTTGCTTGTACACCTTACTCCACGAGTACCTGCTTGCTATACAAGTGACAGGTGCGCCGCCGCTAGAGTTTATGCACATGAAATACTGGAGATATTTATATTTTCTGGCCAGGAGCCAAGAGACTTGGCCCGCATATTTGCCAGGCTATACATTTTTAAAGATTTACATAATGTTATTTCCTTGAGGAGGCGCAAAGTAGGTCCCACGGAATTTGTAACGTGACTGGTGAGATGTTGTGTTTATTGTTTTTCCTTTCTCAAAGCAAAGGTCGAATTAAGTATTCGTAAAAAATGGTTTATGTAGGAGAATGTTTGTGTGCTACTGAGTGTCGCAGAATTATCAGTCGCTCCAACATGCCCTGCGAATAGCAGTAGTAGTCCAGTCTCTTGAAATCTGTACTTCTGTAACGGCAGTAGGTGTAATCGTAAGTGCTGCTGGAAGAGCGAGAAAAAGGCAACGGTTCCTTGGATAAGGTGTTTGTGCTCGCGCAGAGGGCGTCAGTGACATTTTTAATTTAAAAAGAGGAGGCGCGTGGCCTAATTCTCACACCAGGCCCGTTTGTTGCAGTTTGTACCCGGAGAGGTGGAAATCAATGGGTGCTCAGGAGCTCCCAGTGTTATGACCTTTGAAGACATAAGTGGTGATGTTATGAGGTGTGTGTGTGTGTGTGTGTGTGTGTGTGTGTGTGTGGGGCAGCCATACCCAAAATGTCTGCACCAGTGCACAGCCTGCCTGTCCCTCTCCAATACCCTCTGCCTTTCTGTCTGTCGCCTGTCTAACTTTTCCTCCCCTATTCTACATTTTCCTCCATCTCTCTTCACATCTCCCCCTTCCCTCTTTGTTTCTCTCCCTGTCTCTCACACTCTCGCCTACTCCCTCTCTTACAGTCCTTCTCTCTGTTCTCTCCCCCTCTCTCCCCCTCCCTGCGTATTGATTGTCATTCAGTGTTTGATGTATGTGGGGAGGGGGGGGCAGTGGTGTGGCTGTCAGGTTTGAGGTGATGGTGTTTGAAGGGAGAGATAAGCTGATGCATGTGGAGAGCTCGCCACAATAACCCCCCCAACAGGGCACGGTGTAATGGCCCATAATGGGGGCCCGGGCCTCAAACTGACAGCTCATTGGGCCAGTTTGAGCTGCCCCTTGGTCTGGACCAGGCTACTTAGATACCCATCAGCAGGTGAGCCGTGTTCCGCTTGGCCCTGCTGGAGTGTGTACCGCGCCTGCCGGCTGGGTGTTTTAGCCCTCCACGTCGTAAATGCTGTGTTAAGTACATAAAGGGCACTTTGTGGTCAGCGATTGTGCCCTGATAGCCAGAGCGGGTGCTCGTTTCAGCTGGCGATAAGCCTGACAGCATTCGCAGTCCACTGTTAAACACTGTTTTGGGTTGTTCATATTGAGCAGTCTGCTGTAACACTGTGTTCAGGTTTGCTTGTGTTGACACTGGATAGTGTATTTTGCCATAGCACAGCATTAAGGTTTGCTGATGTTTATGGGGCAGACTGTTTGCCATAACATAGTGGTCAGGTTTGCTGCTGTAATGCAGTGTTCACTTTACAGTGGAGTTTACAGTGAAGACAGTAGTCTGTTCTCAGTAAGTGTCTCAGGGCTGGATGTTTTGATCGTTTTCCCCATCTGTACCCCAAGCTTGTCCATTATGTGAAAATGCAAAACACTGACCGTAGATCAGCAGATGTTTCGTGGTTATGGCCAGTGTGCTCAGCTCTGCCACAGTGTTCAGGTTGGATGGAGCTGGTGCTGAGGGCACTGTGTTTGGACTGCATGTAACTGGCATCACTGTGACAGGGTTACGTGCTGCCAGGCTAATGTTGTGCCAGGGTTGTGTTTTGCCTGGTTAGCATTATGGTGGGGTTGTGTATTGCCTGGCTAACGTAGTGGTGGGGTTACGTGTTGCCTGGCTAGCGTTGTGAGAGGGTTACGTGTTGCCTGGCTAGCGTTGTGAGAGGGTTACGTGTTGCCTGGCTGGGGTCACTGTGAAACTCAATATCCAGCTCATTCTCATGTAACCTCTGTGCAGGCGCCTACGGCTCCATCAGTTGAGTTTGGGGACAGGAAGTGAGGGGAGGGTGTGTGAGCACGTGCATGTGCATGTGCATGAGAAGGTGTGTGTATGAGAGAGAGTGTGTGAAACTGTGTGTATGTGTGAGAAATTATGTGCATAAAATACTGTGTAGGGACACAAAAACAGTCCTCAGCTGTCATTTATCAGATCACGTCACAGCCACGTTAAGTAAATAATTAGCAAAGTAAGTAATCAGGAGCAGAGGCAGTCCTGTCCGCCCACCCCTCTCTGTAAGCAGGTGAATGTGCTGCAGTGCTTCTCTCTTGCGAAGCTTTCTCGGAGAGCCACAGGGCTTGCTGGTTTTTGCTTTTACCTTAAAACCAGCGACCAGTTCAGACCCATGAAACCAGCTGAGGCCAGTTAACTGTGTTAGCCTGACCCTGCTGCACAGTACTGCATGTTGCCATGGTTTCAGTGTCCAGAGGTTGGTCTATATCTGAGGGCTGTCATGGCTGCAGTTTGCATGCTTGCTGTAAACCTTGTGTGTGTATGAGAGTATATCTTGTGTGTGTGTGTGTGTGTGTGTGTGTGTGTGTGTGTGTGTGTGTGTGTGTGTGTGTGTGTGTGTGTGTGTGTGTGTGTGTGTGTGTGTGTGTTTTTTCCTGCCCTGATCTACATTTACCTTACCGTGTGTTGGCAGTACAGATGCATAATTGTGTCATGCTAGTAAAACACCTAGAAACTCATGTGAAAGTGTCCTGAGAGATCCATGTGTCCAGCCTCTGCTGGTGTACAGGCGTTTTGTTGACCCTGGTCACTGGTGACAAACAGCGTGACCTGTGTACCCGGCTCCCGGCTGCACAGATTATTAGCCTCAGGTGTTCAGGAGCATGGGCTGAAATGAGATGAGCTGCACGTGGGAGAGGTTTTCGTGAGACCTCTTCCTACGTGTGAAGACTAGAAGCTTTGCATCTGCGGCTTTGGGGTGTGCATAGAGTATCTGTGCTGGAGGTGTGACGTGTGTGTGACATCGCCTGTGTGGGAAGTGGCTGTTAACAGAACTGCAGCTTTCCGTTACTGCTGGGGGTGGGGTGGGGGGTACATCTGGAGAAGAGTACCTAAATAGCCTCCAAGCCCTCAAAGCCCTCATCCTCAACACAGTGTAGGCAAGGAGGGCGATACTCCATTTTATGCCAACTTCTGCCCTTAATTTCCTAGTTAGCCAAAGATAACTAGGAAAAAATGTATTAACAAATTATACATTTATGACTGACAGCCAAGGACTGAAGAGTGTAGCAGCTTATTGGCCAGTTGAGCCGGGGTAACTAACGGAAACCTGCCTCCAGGACCGAGTTTCCCCCACCTCTGCCCTAGAGACAAACATTTCCATTCCTGTATGTACCAGCTTTGATGTCCTGAACCTAAGAGATCATATCTCAGTGAGGGGGTATGAGCTGGCGATGCTCTTGCATACCACCTCGATGACACCTACAAATCAGTGAAGATGGGACCAAAGGGACATCCCATGGTGCTTTTCTGTGTTATGGCGCCTGCAAGTTTGCTACGAAAGAGATGGCAGTGCTAAACGGATGGCACGGTTGCGGTGGCTATATCCGTCTCCATGCTCGCGTTTAGCAGCAAAGGAAAGCACTGAATTTAAGTCACACGCTCCTTTCATTCTTCTTTTTGTCAGGGGGAAGTGCGTTCCCCTTCACCATTATACACTTTACACGTTACACACTTCAGTGTGAGTGCTGCTCCTATCAGTGGCAGGAAAATGTCACTGTGAGTGCCACTTGTTTGAGTGGCTACTCTGTGAGTGTCGGGCAAGGGGCTGGCTCAGAAGTCTGCATCTACCCTATCAGGAGCCTGGAGTGGTGAGTGGGCGGGGCTCTTTCAGGGGCGTGGGAGCTGTGACTCGCACGGGCTATAAATGGAAATTCCTTGGTGCTGGAGGGCGGCGGGTCTGCCGAGCCGTCCCACAAGGCTGTGTTTCTGTCATCGATCGCCATGCCGTGTCTGTTGCTGAGTGTGCTGCAAGCACAGGGCTTTTTTAGGAACACCAGCGAGGTGACTCGACAAGCAACGCTGAGGTGACTCAAACGGGTTGTCTCACCCCGGTGCATCCTGGGAAGAGACAAATGTGTCATCTCTTTGGGTCACCACCCTAGCATCCTCAAGTAATGGAGCGAGGTAGCTGATGTCTGATGACATCAGAAACATTGCGGTTAACTGTGCTCGTGTAAAGAAGGTGTATGTGTGCATGAAACCACCAAAGTTTTCCCAATTTGCTTTAAAATTCCTAAGCCTATCATTCCCTGCATGTAGAACACTACAAGCTCTGCTGTGTCACCCGAAACTGGCAATTAAACATCATACCACTTTCCTTTGCTTTGAGCCAAATTTTCTTTTATTTTCACATTGTCACTGTACCTCTATTTCTAAAATCGCCCAATCTGTTTAAGATCCTGTCCTCGGTGAAAGAAAGCACATTTTGCCAGAGCTATCCAACATCTTGACAAAGCTGCTTAACTGTGTCTCCTTGTTCTTTTTTTGTAATGCTCTTGCGTTCACTTTCTATTTCCGCTCATTGTTCACACTGCGCTGTGGAGACGCGTGTGAAGGACAATAAACTTAAACAGGTCTCTAAGTCTCTTCTGTTAAGTTATCAGAGTTTTCCGTTTGAAAAGAAGATGGTAGTTTTTGTCGAACATTTAGGGAGGTAGGTAGTGAATGTTGTTATCCATGACTTTTATTAATCCTTTTATTAACATGGTGGAGTTTTGTAAGGCATGTGGTGCATAAATAAAAATTCACACACTGCTGTAGATGCAGAAGGGTTGTGATCACCTGCCCGATTGCCAGAGATCATGAAGGTCCGCTGTTGGACTGTGCAGTGAATGGGATTAATTGCAAGCCTTGGGTGCCACAGCGGAGCCCTGAGAAAGAGCCAGGCAGCCCTGGGCTTCCCCCCCGCCCATGGCGTAAGGGTGGATGAATGGGTAATTGAGTGAGTTACTGCCTTAGCGTTTGTGAGCCGAGCTTAATGGCCCCTCGTTACATGCCTTTTACACTAATGGTTGATTCTTGTCGGGTTAGAAATATATGGCCGTGTCCTGCTGTAGCCCATGTGGCCTGCGTCTGCCACAGCGCCGCCTGCTCTTACCATATGACTCTGACCCCCTTTGCGCCATCTCCCCATGGTGATCATGTGACATCGTCTGCCGATCTCCACCTTGCAGGAGAGGGAGGGCACGCGTGACATCACAGACGGACCCCTCCCTGAAGCTGCCCAGAATGAAGTGTTGCCATGGAAACTCATGTTCACAGTTAGGGTCAAAGTCCTATTTTAGGTCAGCAAATCCTTTGAATTTGAACTTATGAATTTAAAAATGAATTTTCAGTCGACCAACTGAATTTTATTTTAGTGTCCTGAATTGACTTAACTGAATTTAACTGACCCCCATGTTAGTTCAGTGAGTCGTACACCCTTTTGAGTGGAGTTGATTTGTTGAAGTCTGGCAGTTAGCCTCCACAGGGAAGGTTGGAGTGTAAATGTAGCACAGACTTGTGGGTAAAGTGTGGATGTACAGTGGAGGAGAGCTGTGAGAACAGTATCCAGGGAAATATCTGATTAAGTTCCGTTGGCACAGACTCCGATGAGAATCTTATATTAGTAGCATGAATCAGAATCCACTGAGCAATGTATTTATTTATTATTCACTTTTAACCCTGTAATCACAGGCACCACTTAGTGCATTCAGTGTGTTAGGGACTACATTAAAATATGGTGTGTTGTGGAAATGCAGTTGGAATAGCTTGCAGTTATCTTCCCATGGGTTCATTTGTTGCAACAGGACTCACTAAGGCTAGTAGCCTCATTTCACGTAGCCAGAAACCCACATATTGTTCTTTTGAAATCCAAAAGTACCTAAATACTGTCGTTTGGGTTTGATTAATAGGCTCATGTTTCCATTCCAGGCAGCCTCAGGGGTGTGTATGTGGATGTAGGGCCCAGGGCATAGCGGAGAGCTTAGTCCCTTACACGGCTAGAGAAAGTGGCAGGGTGTAGCCAGAACGTGCTCTGTGTTGAAGGCCCTAATCCATTTTAACCTGCCTGTGGAGCAAAGCCAGCGTTGGGCAGGTTAGCATTAGCATGGCCCACTGCAGAGCCAGGTAAGCATTAGCATGGCCCACTGCAGAGCCAGCATTGGGCAGGTTAGCATTAGCATGGCCCACTGCAGAGCCAGCGTTGGGCAGGTTAGCATTACCATGGCCCAATGCAGAGCCAGCGTTGGGCAGGTTAGCATTAGCATGGCCCACTGCAGAGCCAGCGTTGGGCAGGTTAGCATTAGCATGGCCCACTGCAGAGCCAGCGTTGGGCAGGTTAGCATTAGCATGGCCCAATGCAGAGCCAGCGTTGGGCAGGTTAGCATTAGCATGGCCCAATGCAGAGCCAGCGTTGGGCAGGTTAGCATTAGCATGGCCCACTGCAGAGCCAGCTTTGCTCAGGTCAGTGCTGGCTGTAGGAAAGCCCGCTTTGGGCTGGTTAGCATTAGCTTGCTCTGTTGGAGAGTCAACCTTGGCAGTTTCTTTTGGGCAGGTTAGTTTGGGACACGGGAGAGCCAGCTTTGAGCAGGTCAGTTTGGGACATGGTGAGTCATGCTAGGGGTGGGGGGGTGGAGCCTGAGCTCAGGTCAGCGTGAGGCTAAGGCTTTTAAATGCCTCTAACTGAAGATCTGCAGTAGATGATAGTCCAGTGCATTGATGAACTGGTTGATATGAAGCAGTGGATACTGCACATCAGGAGCAGGTGATGTTGGTATATCTGTACACACCTGCAGCTTGAGTTTCAGGGGTCTGCTGGAGGTAGTGATGTTTTAGGGTTGGGGGGTGATGGGGTTTGCTGAGGTTTTCAGAGGGAATCTCTACATACGCGGTTTTTGGTGACATGGTCTGAGGGTATCCGAACGGATGCGGTTTTTGGGGTGATGTCATACGGCCTGCCCAGCTGAGAAAGGAAAGAAAAGTAAAGTTGCAGAAGGAGAGAGGAGCGGAGCGGACTCGGCGGAACTGGGCCAGCGGTCCCTGTGGTGAGCTGCGCCACCCGTTTCTAGGGCACAATTGGGGATGATGAGCATGCGCTTGGATTGGGAGCAGACGGCCTCGTCCGTCCTTCCTGGGGGGAGGGGATGGGGGGGTGATCTTAGCTCTGAGAGAGGAGGAGCAGGCGAGAGACCGGGAGAGAGAGGTAGCAGCTGTGCTCCTCACTCCCCGAACCACGGCGCATTCAGTGGGGTGTCCCGACCGAGCCGCCTCTCGGCAACCCATGTCACACCTGTGAGTACCAGCGGGGGTCTGACGCTTTGGGGGTCCGACTGCACGCACCGGGTTTTGGGGGTGGTCTGTCGAACGTTGGCCGATTTTTGCCATTGAGTGTTTTGGGATATCAGGCTAACAGTGGGAGGTTTTAGGGTACTACCATTTGGGGAAGCGGTTTCTCTGATGTTGGCAGGTCTGAAGGGACCTGCATTCTGGGGTGTCAGTGTTATGCAGGCTGCTTTTGAGTTCCATCTGTTTCTGCATGGTTTTTTTTAGTAAATGTGTTTTTTGGGGGTTCCATTGGTGTGTGGGGGGTGAATGTTTTGGGAGTCTCTGTGTGATCTGGCCTGTTTGTCAGAGCGAGCGTTTTAGGGGTTTGGTCTCTTGTTGGCAGGTCTGTGGGTCTTGGGGTTCAGTCTGAATCTAGCAGATCTAAGTATCCCTTTTGGGCAATGGTTGAACACCGCCACTCGATTTCCCATTTTTAGCTGTTTTCACATTGCTGGATTAGTGAGAGGTTTCCTCAGCTTAGTGAAACTTGGCGTTGCAGACCAGCTTGGAGCATCAGAGGCAGGGTGGGTTGGTACGTGTGGGGGGGGGTTAATGCTATTTAAAGTCCCCGTGACTGCGCCAGTAGCAGCAGCAGTGTGACTGACTCACAGCTTAGTGCAGTGAGCTCAACCCTTTGCTTCTATAGGAAGTGCTTGATAGAGTAATGGCACTCTTATGCTAGTACAAACACACACACTCCATTTCGGCTCTGCTGGTCAGCCATTCTGGATCAGATCGCTTGGTGGAATAGATCCGGAGCTGTCTGTGTCTGAAGGCAAACAGATAGCTGTGTGTGAATGTGTGAGCGCACCTTTCCTGTGTGGAACCTGTTGTCTTGTTTGGGGGCAGTGCAGTATTTTTTGGAACATTCTGATGGAGATGAGAATGAGGTGATGTAAGGAAGGAGCTGTTTGAGCCAAAGATCTGTAGAATGACTCTGATTGGCTAAGATTAGACATGGGGGTGGGGTCTGACTGGAGCCCACCCTGTGTGTGTCAGGGAGCAAAATCCCACTTCCCTATTGTTGGCAGTAGGTAAGCAGTTTCTGTGATTTTTGGTTTTCTCACCGTGCTCATGGTGTTTTCTCTGTGGTCCTAAACAGTGTGTCATTTGTGTGGTAGACCTGTGAAGCTGGCCATGGAAGGAGAGAGTTAACTGCCTGAAACAGGAACTAGGGCATGCAGATCTTTCCTTCTCTCTTTGATTCTCCTTCTCGCTCTGACTCCATTTCTCTCTCTCCTTCTCCACTTCTCTGTCTCTCTCTGTCCCCCGTTTTTCTCTTTCTCTGTCTCTCTCTGTTGGGTGGGCGGGGGCCTGGGAGGTGACAGACAGGCTGGAGTGGGAGAGACACACGCTTGCAAACATTCACACACACACACACATGCACTCATGCACATGCACTTACACGCGATTTCTGGAACTTTCACACACATCGGTCAACACTGCGTTCTCATACCTACCCAGCAATAAATCAAAGAAATGGAGACTCCTAATTTAAAAAAAACTCACATTGTGAAATAACTACAGATCTAACAGGTTGAAAAATCCTCAAACAGTTAGTGCCTGAACTGCAGGCGCATCAGTCACAGGCAGCTAAGTTAAAGTGAAGAGGAAGAGTGTGAGAAAGCATGATGACTCCAAACAATGGGACACAGAAAAGAGGAACAGTGATCACAAGTCCAAGCTTACCAACTGTGAGCGTTGCGCACTGACCTGGATAGTTGGTAAAAACCATGCTCCCCAGAAACTGTGTTCCATGAGCTGCATGAAACTGGTGCTCATAGGTAGGGCCTTTACTCAGCGCTGCATGACCTGTGCTATGACCTCAGAGCCATGTCTGAACAGTGGAGGAAAGGCATATGGCCCGGTGAACAGTTTACTGTTACCCCTGCATCAGGATTGGTTTATGTTTACTGTTCCCCCTACATCAGGATGGGTTTATGTTTACTGTTCCCCGTTTATGTTTACTGTTCCCCCTACATCAGGGTGGGTTTATGTTTACTGTTCCCCGTTTATGTTTACTGTTCCCCCTACATCAGGATGGGTTTATGTTTACTGTTCCCCCTACATCAGGATGGGTTTATGTTTGCTGTTCCCCCTACATCAGGATGGGTTTATGTTTACTGTTCCCCGTTTATGTTTACTGTTCCCCCTACATCAGGATGGGTTTATGTTTACTGTTCCCGTTTATGTTTACTGTTCCCCTACATCAGGATGGGTTTATGTTTACTGTTCCCCGTTTATGTTTACTGTTCCCCCTACATCAGGATGGGTTTATGTTTACTGTTCCCCGTTTATGTTTGCTGTTCCCCCTACATCAGGAGGATGGGTTTTATGTTTACTGTTCCCCGTTTATGTTTACTGTTCCCCCTACATCAGGATGGGTTTATGTTTACTGTTCCCCGTTTATGTTTACTGTTCCCCCTACATCAGGATGGGTTTATGTTTACTGTTCCCCGTTTATGTTTACTGTTCCCCCTACATCAGGATGGGTTTATGTTTACTGTTCCCGTTTATGTTTATGTTTACTGTTCCCCCTACATCAGGATGGGTTTATGTTTACTGTTCCCCGTTTATGTTTACTGTTCCCCCTACATCAGGATGGGTTTATGTTTACTGTTCCCCTACATCAAGGTGGGTTTATGTTTACTGTTCCCCCTACATCAGGATGTATGTTTATGTTTACTGATCAACAGGGGTGAAAGTATTTTTAAATTCTTGCCGGTACTATTTGCCGGTACTTTTTGAAGTAGACGCGCATGCGCACTCACAAACTGCTGAGTGAAATCTCCGTTCGTAATCTTTTAGTGATACGCAGTACCGGACTGTACCGGCTTACTTTCACCCCTGCTGATCACCCTACATCAGGATGTATGTTTGTGTCAGAGGAGGCGCACACACATACAGCCTGTCCCCAGCTGTTAGACATGGTGGTGGGTGTGTAATGACCATCTCATATGATCCATTTGGTCCAGTTATTACTCTACACTCAGTAGAGGTACGGCCATTTTGTGTGAAGCACCCTATGATATGTTTCTCCAGATGTTCACATATTCCAGGAAGATAACACTGCAATACACATTGTTTGCATGGATTGAAGAGCACCAGGATAAAGTTGGAAACCTTTCGTTGCCCCCTGAATCACCAAAACACAAACTTATGGGAAGTTCTGGAACAGACATAATATCCTCACTCGCAGTGTTAGACACACTCACTCACACATGTGTTTTACAAATCAATTTGGTCAAATGCCACACACACTCCCTGCAGCTGACACAGTGGTGGGATAACTTCTCTCTCTGTCTCTCTCTCAGACACACACACACACACACACACACACGCACACGCACATGCACACGCACACACTCCCCTGGCAGAGTTCAAAGAGCCTGTTTCCTTTGGGAAATGGGATGCACACTGGTGCACAAGGTATATAAGAGCATAGGTCTACATGGGGTATGTAAACGGGGTGTGTGCTGTTTATGTTGAAGTGTTTGTATGTAGGGGAGTGTGTCTGTGTGTGCGCGTGAATGTGGGAGTGTTTGTGGTTGTTTCTGTGTGTGCGTGTCTATGCACTCGTGTGTGTGTGTATGTGTGAGTGAGTGTGGGAGTGTGTGTGATAGTTTTTTTTTGTGTGTGTGTGTGTGTGTGTGTGTGTGTGTGTGTGTGTGTGTGTGTGAGTGAGTGAGGGAGCGTGCGTGCATGCGTGCGCATGTGTCTGTGTGCGTGCGTGTGTATGTGTGTGTATGTATGTATGTGTGAGTGAGGGAGTGTGTGTGTGTGCGTGCGTGCGTGTGCGTGTTTGGGGAGGTGCATGGCGGCAGGGAAGCCCCAGTGTTGGGCAGAGTGAGGGAGTGTGTGTGCGTGCGTGCGTGTGTGTGTTTGGGGAGGTGCATGGCGGCAGGGAAGCCCCAGTGTTGGGCAGAGTGAGGCTGTGCTGTGTTCTGCAGTGTTTATGAGGAGGCCCATGATCTAATCTGCAAACAACAGTTTAGCTGTGTGGGAGTCTCTCCCCAGAGTCGGTACTGCTCAGTAAATAACATAATGTACATAAAGCATGGACAGCTTTCCGTTTCTCGTCTGATTTCTGCTCTTTCTCTCTCTTCTCTCTCCCTCTTTCTCTCCCGTGACTTCTTCCCTCATTCAAATTCAGGTTCAAGTTCAAATCCTCCTTCCTTTCTCAACTCACTCGCTCTCCCTTCCCTCTCAATTTTCAATTCAATTTCAGATCTCACTCTCTCTTTCCCCCTCTCTCTCTCCCATGTTCTTTCCTGGTAGGTCCAGCCAGTTTGGGCCGGGCCGTGCTGTGCAGAGGGGGTGTGTAAATATAGTCATATCAGGGCTATTTTTAGCCCTGTTCCGAGCTCACAGTTCATGTTCCGTCATTGTGTTTGGGAGCAGCTGAATTTCGATGAGAGCGTTTCTAAACCACTCGCCGTGTCCAGTTACACAACCTGAAAATCCACTGCCCTGGATTCCCTCATTCGCTCCCTCTCCAGGTTATTTGTTCTCTCGTTGCCTTTTTCTCTTTCAAGTGGAACATTCTGCTTTTGTTTTTCTGTTTGTTTTATTGCACAAAAGTGTTCTGGCACTTGAACAAACACACGTGTACACATGCATGCACACACACTCTCTCACACAGACACACACACACACACACACACACGCACACACACATGCACACACACTTGCACCTAGCACTCATGCACACACTCACACACTCACACACACGCTCTCTCTCTCTCTCTCTCTCTCTCTCTCTCTCTCTCTCTCAGTCAGTGTGTGGAGCTGAGTGAATTGAAAGTGGGTCCATCTCGTAGCCTGGCCTGTACAGTGTTGCATGGCGCAGGGAGGCGGTCGATATCTGGCAGGATTAGACTGGGAGATCGATACGCAGCTCTGGGACTCGGGGGCCTGATTTACACTCTTGAGCGTGCCGTTGGCCTGCCTGTTTCTTCCCTGTGTGCTGTATGCATGTATCTACATTGTCCCCCATGCATCCCACTGTGCCAGAAACAGCCTCAGCATCGCATATTCTTTCTCAGAATAAGAGCCCACCTTCCATGGTGCTGTGTGTGCTGGAACTCATCCAGGCTGATACGGTGTAAGCCTTTTGTTCCTTGGTTGGAGGGACAGACCACCGGCTGCCCCATCATCTCCTCCCCATTATTGTGCGGTCTGCTCTGCTGTCGGATACCTGCTCCCTGAATGTGAGGTTCACTTTCAGACTCGCTTTATTTTAGTCTTCACGCATTTAAAAGCAGACTCAGAGCGGCAGTTTCCTGGATTTAGAAACAGCATGATGAGAGCTGGAGAGGACATGCAGCCGCAGCCTGCGCTAAACGCGCAGCCGCAGCCTGCGCTAAACGCGCAGCCACAGCCTGCGCTAAACGCGCAGCCACAGCCTGCGCTTAACGCACAGCCGCAGCCTGCGCTAAACGCGCAGCCACAGCCTGGGGGCGGCTGCTGGAAACCCCAGTTGTAACCTCGCGCTCTGTGCTGGGCGGAGCTGGGGGCGGCTGCTGGGAGCCTGGGAGTTGCCTGTCTAGAAGCTGCTCGACCCATTTGTCAAAGTTGGCCTCCTGAGGGGGGGAAATTCAGCCCCCCGGGTGCACACGCATGATGCCCCCACCCCACCCCACATGACCCGGCTGCAGCTGCAGGTCCCCCCTGGCGGGTGCCCCCCAGCCTCAGAGGAGGGCTTGGCTTGCACTTCCCTGCTTCTTTCTGCCCTTGGCCGTCCTGGAGATTAGCCAGGGCGTGGGGAACGGGCCCCAGCGGTCGGAGATCCTGGCAAATTAGCGCGCTAAAAATAGGCACTTCCGAAAGCGTGCCGGAGCATCAATGCTCAGTACCCTGGTCCCAGCGTGAAAGACCTCGCAGAGTTAGCGCAGCGCCTGGCATTGCACTCAGTGCAGAGTTAGCACAGCGCCTGGCATTGCACTCAGTGCAGAGTTAGCGCAGCGCCTGGCATCGCACTCAGTGCAGAGTTAGCGCAGCGCCTGGCATCGCACTCAGTGCAGAGTTAGCGCAGCGCCTGGCATCGCACTCAGTGCAGAGTTAGCGCAGCGCCTGGCATCGCACTCAGTGCAGAGTTAGCGCAGCGCCTGGCATCGCACTCAGTGCAGAGTTAGCGCAGCGCCTGGCATTGCACTCAGTGCAGAGTTAGCGCAGCCCGGTGTGAGGCAGTGGGCAGGCCGTCACTGGCCCTGTGCCCAGACCTGCTGCAGGTGAGCTCTGAGCCCTCATGCATCATAGATGAGCACATAAACCCAGAGAGCAAAACACTTACCCAGTGTGGAGGAAATGAGACAGGAGGACTGCGACACACTGAGACCACGGGAGACTGTCTGAGACTGTCCCTGTGTGGGCAGTGTTTGCAGAGACTGTGCTAGACTGTGGGACTGCATGAGACTGTGCTATACTGTGTTGAACTGTATGAGACTGTGCTAGACTGTGTTGAACTGTATGAGACTGCTCGTCTGTGTAGGACTGTATGAGGCTGTGCTTGGCTGTGTCGGACTGTGCTCAACTGTAGGGGACCGTAGAAGACTGTGCAATATTGTAATGAAAATTATAATCCCCACTACTTGGCTATATACTGTATTCATGGTTGTTAGAATTACTTTTTCCCAGAAACAAATTGGTTTAATTGCATGTTTTTGCATGTATTGCATCTTAAACAAAATGGTCATCTAACCTTTTCTGTGCTTCTTGTAAATCAGTACTGTATTCATTTCTCAGTAGCAGCAGGTAGTCTTATCTTCAGCATTTTCCTTATTCACCAATAAATAAAACTAAACAAGCACAGATGTTGAAATTGTGTGGTTTGCTATTTTATAATCAGTCATTTTGACGGTAAGCCACATTCTGACTTACACTGTTTGAAGAGGGGAGAGACTCTGTAAAATATTGCAAAATGATATGATTAATAATCGTGGAGATGGAAACTGCGCTGTACCCTTAAATATAATGTATTGATTTGTTGTGAGGCTGTGTGGGGCCGTGCTGTGATGATGACTGAAAGGGGCGGGAGGGGGCAGGGGAGAGTGCAGTCCAGCTGTCAGTCTGTCATAGCTGCGGCTGATCGACCCCCGGCCCTGTGCGAAACGTCCCCCCGTTCATTAGCGTTCCCCCTCCCCTGTCAGAGAGACATCGATCACGTACCCCCTGGCTCTGCCTCCCTCAGACAGCCCGACAGCTCGATCTCTGACCTGCTGGCTTTGCTGTCTGTCCTCCTGACTTTTGATTATCACTTTCAGGAAGTTTTGATGCTGTTTCCCACAGCTGCACAATAGGCCTTTTATTTCAGTTTGACAGAAAGGAAATGCTATTCACAATAACACCAAGTAGCACTTCTGTAAATGTGTTACTGAAACCTGACGGACGGCTGTGTGTCTCTTTCCTGAGCGTCCAGCGCTGGTGATGTTACGTTATGTAAGTGCTCTGCAGCACGTGCAATATCCCCAGTGGGAAAATGACTCTCTGAAGTCAGAACTATAACCTAGAAAACCTGCCCTACATGCAGAACCATACACATCGCTACTGCAGTGTTACACTCTCATGCTGTGGAAAGCTCTACCTGCAGTGTAATGGTTAGGGAGCTGGGCTTGTAGCTCAGAGGTTACAGTGTAGTATAATGGTTAGGGAGCTGGGCTTGTAGCTCAGAGGTTACAGTGTAGTGTAATGGTTAGGGAGCTGGGCTTGTAGCTCAGAGGTTACAGTGTAGTATAATGGTTAGCTCAGGAGCTGGGCTGGGCTTGTAGCTCAGAGGTTACAGTGTAGTGTAATGGTTAGGAGCTGGGCTTGTAGCTCAGAGGTTACAGTGTAGTGTAATGGTTAGGGAGCTGGGCTTGTAGCTCAGAGGTTACAGTGTAGTATAATGGTTAGCTGGGGAGCTGGGCTTGTAGCTCAGAGGTTACAGTGTAGTATAATGGTTAGGGAGCTGGGCTTGTAGCTCAGGTTACAGTGTACTGTAATGGTTAGGGAGCTGGGCTTGTAGCTCAGAGGTTACAGTGTAGTGTAATGGTTAGGGAGCTGGGCTTGTAGCTCAGAGGTTACAGTGTAGTATAATGGTTAGGGAGCTGGGCCTGTAGCTCAGAGGTTACAGTGTAGTTTAATGGTTAGGGAGCTGGGCTTGTAGCTCAGAGGTTACAGTGTAGTGTAATGGTTATGGAGCTGGGCTTGTAGCTCAGAGGTGTGTAGTATAATGGTTAGGGAGCTGGGCTTGTAGCTCAGAGGGTACAGTGTAGTATAATGGTTAGGGAGCTGGGCTTGTAGCTCAGAGGTTACAGTGTAGTATAATGGTTAGGGAGCTGGGCTTGTAGCTCAGAGGTTACAGTGTAGTATAATGGTTAGGGAGCTGGGCTTGTAGCTCAGAGGTTACAGTGTAGTATAATGGTTAGGGAGCTGGGCTTGTAGCTCAGAGGTTACAGTGTATAATGGTTATGGAGCTGGGCTTGTAGCTCAGAGGTTACAGTGTAGTATAATGGTTAGGGAGCTGGGCTTGTAGCTCAGAGGTTACAGTGTAGTATAATGGTTAGGGAGCTGGGCTTGTTGCTCAGAGGTTACAGTGTAGTGTAATGGAGGGCCGCAGTGTCTGCATGTTTAACTCCAGTCCTGTAGGGGGCAGTGTCTGCAGGACTTTGTGGTTTCCATTCAATCCATATGTGATTTGGGGGGCATGGTTTTGTTAATGTTCAGTCTCTTTGGTATTCCAATGATGCTGTGTTTTGATTTTGTCATTGCCAGGAAGACCAATGGAAAGGTGAGAAAACAAGCAAGCTGCTCACATTTGACATGATGGTTGCTGCGCGGATTTACAGTATATGTTGAATAAACGCTCATTCAGCTATTTTGAAAACAAGGCCCTCTCTGGTAGATCAATAATCCGGGTTTAACAGGTCAAACTACCGGCAGCTTGCGTTTTCTTTCAGAGAAAAATGGAGGAGAGGAGAGGATGTATGCTCTGACTGGGAAGGGTCGCTCCCTCTGGGCTTTTCAGGGGCTGTTTATGGTCATGTACGGCACAGTGAAACCCTGGCAGTGTGAGAGTGTGCTGGATACTGAGAGGGGCTAAATCTGTCTCTCTCTGCTCAGTCAACAGGGGGACTAATCGAAGGGGAGCGGTCCGAAATCGATCAAGAGCTGGAGACCGACGTCGCCGTCTCTGTTGAGGAGGACCACGTTACAGAGCCAATGACCTTCCACAGTGAATGTAGGTCACAAGTTAAAAACCAATCACCTTCCACATTAAATGTAGGTTAGGCTACATGTTACAAAGCCAATGACCCTCCACTCTCAATAGAGATCACACGACACAACCCCAGTAACCTTCCATAATCAAATATTACAGAGTCTGTAGATCCTCATACCCCTCCTGCAGGGCATGGTGTGCTGCTGTAGATCCTGATACCCCCCCTGCAGGGCATGGTGTGCTGCTGTAGATCCTGATACCACCCCTGCAGGGCATGGTGTGCTGCTGTAGATCCTGATACCCCCCCTGCAGGGCATGGTGTGCTGCTGTAGATCCTGATACCCCCCCTGCAGGGCATGGTGTGCTGCTGTAGATCCTGATACCCCCTGCAGGGCATGGTGTGCTGCTGTAGATCCTGATACCCCCCCTGCAGGGCATGGTGTGCTGCTGTAGATCCTGATACCCCCCCTGCAGGGCATGGTGTGCTGCTGTCGATCGTGATACCCCCCCTGCAGGGCATGGTGTGGCTGAAGCCCAGGTCTGTAATGGTTTCTCTGAAGCTGAGATCCATATTACAAGAATGACGTTCAGACTTGTTCTAATTGCAAGTACAGTTTTCAAAATGTTTCGGCGTGCTTCCTGTTTCACTAGCGGAACATACTTGCTTCATGGAAAAGTGAAGCATTGGCAGTGACCTTCCCTGTGAGGTTAGTTTCTCTCAGAGCGGCACTGTCAGCAGGGAACTCTAAACCACAGTTATATCTGTCTCATTATTTATCAGACATGGTTAAAATGGAGCTCCTTCTGCACATATAACCCGCTTCCTCTTCCATGAGAGTTCATCGCACTACCTCCCCCATGCCCCTCTCTCTCTTCTCTCCCCCCCCACGATAAAGGCATGAGTGATTATGTAACAGAAAAACACCGGTGGCGTTTCCAAGCCCTTCAATCCGCTGGTTTCCTGGCGCAATCGAAAGCAATAAACCACACAGTGAAAAGCAAACAAAAGATTGCCGTAATTACACTGATAAAGCTGGCTCTCAGTGCTGTGGTAGCCACACCACGGCTGCTCTCCCTGCTGCTGCGTGTTTTAAAACCCATCAGACCCGCAGTCCTCTCTCACGCACTTGGTTTTAGCTCCGTCAGCCTTCGGCCTGACAGTGCGGTGTGCTGCCATGGTTTTGAAGCCGTAGCCGCCCACGGTGGCCCCCCAGGCAGCAGTCGTGTCTTTTGCAGAGGGGCTGTGGAGCAGGCGCGGGGGCCTGGCCAGGGGGCCGATGGGGCAGTTCCAGCATCACACTCCAGGCAGTTTGCACACTGACTGTGTTTACTCCATAGATGGTGTCACGGGCCTCCTCGCTCTCCCCAGCACAGCCCAGAACATTCTCATGGCTAATTTCTTATTCCACCGAGTCTAAACATCCAGTTCAACTTCCTCTCTAATCCTCTTAAACCATCTCATATTGCATTTGCATTGTTAGATTCATTAATGTATCTGCTCAGCGGACAGTCTTCCGCAGGGAAAACATTTTCATCCCTGTTTAACAAAACCCATTCTCACCGTTCTCAGCAGATCTTTCACTCGTGTAAGACATTGTGCTCTATCTGTGTAAACTCCATCTGTGTAAACTCTGAGCAGACATTGTGCTCTGTCTGTGTAAACTCCGTCTGTGTAAACTCTGAGCAGACGTTGTGCTCTGTCTGTGTAAACTCTGAGCAGACATTGTGCTCTGTCTGTGTAAACTCTGAGCAGACATTGTGCTCTGTCTGTGTAAACTCTGAGCAGACATTGTGCTCTGTCTTTGTAAACTCTGAGCAGACATTGTGCTCTGTCTGTGTAAACTCTGAGCAGACATTGTGCTCTGTCTTTGTAAACTCTGAGCAGACATTGTGCTCTGTCTGTGTAAACTCTGAGCAGACATTGTGCTCTGTCTGTGTAAACTCTGAGCAGACGTTGTGCTCTGTCTGTGTGTACTCTGAGCAGACGTTGTGCTCTGTCTGTGTAAACTCTGAGCAGACGTTGTGCTCTGTCTGTGTAAACTCTGAGCAGACATTGTGCTCTGTCTGTAAAAACTCTGAGCAGACGTTGTGCTCTGTCTGTGTAAACTCTGAGCAGACATTGTGCTCTGTCTGTGTAAACTCTGAGCAGACGTTGTGCTCTGTCTGTGTAAACTCGGAGCAGACATTGTGCTCTGTCTGTGTAAACTCCGTCTGTGTAAACTCTGAGCAGACGTTGTGCTCTGTCTGTGTAAAGTCTGAGCAGACATTGTGCTCTGTCTGTGTAAACTCTGAGCAGACATTGTGCTCTATCTGTGTAAACTCGGAGCAGACGTTGTGCTCTGTCTGTGTAATCTCTGAGCAGACATTGTGCTCTGTCTGTGTAAACTCGGAGCAGACATTGTGCTCTGTCTGTGTAAACTCTGAGCAGACGTTGTGCTCTGTCTGTGTAAACTCTGAGCAGACGTTGTGCTCTGTCTGTGTAAACTCTGAGCAGACGTTGTGCTCTGTCTGTGTAAACTCTGAGCAGACATTGTGCTCTGTCTGTGTGTACTCTGAGCAGACATTGTGCTCTGTCTGTGTAAACTCTGAGCAGACATTGTGCTCTGTCTGTGTAAAGTCTGAGCACACATTGTGCTCTGTCTGTGTAAACTCTGAGCAGACGTTGTGCTCTGTCTGTGTAAACTGTGAGCAGACGTTGTGCTCTGTCTGTGTAAACTCGGAGCAGACATTGTGCTCTGTCTGTGTAAAGTCTGAGCAGACATTGTGCTCTGTGTGTGTAAACTCTGAGCAGACGTTGTGCTCTGTCTGTGTAAACTCTGAGCAGACGTTGTGCTCTGTCTGTGTAAACTCTGAGCAGACATTGTGCTCTGTCTGTGTAAACTCTGAGCAGACATTGTGCTCTGTCTGTGTAAACTCTGAGCAGACGTTGTGCTCTGTCTGTGTAAACTCTGAGCAGACATTGTGCTCTGTCTGTGTAAACTCGGAGCAGACATTGTGCTCTGTCTGTGTAAACTCTGAGCAGACATTGTGCTCTGTCTGTGTAAACTCTGAGCAGACGTTGTGCTCTGTCTGTGTAAACTCTGAGCAGACATTGTGCTCTGTCTGTGTAAACTCTGAGCAGACATTGTGCTCTGTCTGTGTAAACTCTGAGCAGACGTTGTGCTCTGTCTGTGTAAACTCTGAGCAGACGTTGTGCTCTGTCTGTGTAAACTCGGAGCAGACATTGTGCTCTGTCTGTGTAAAGTCTGAGCAGACATTGTGCTCTGTCTGGGTGTACTCTTAGCACATACCTTTTGCTCTGAGAGTAGATTTGTGCTCAGGGATTAAAGTAAAACCCTCCTAGAATTTAAAACATGGTTTTAGGCCCAGATCCCTACACCATCACCCCTTTGAAACACTGTGTCCCCAGAAGTGTGTGTGTGTGAGTGTGTGAGTGTGTGTGTGAGTGTGTGTGTGTGTGTGTGTGTGTGTGTGTGTGTGTGTGTGTGTGTGAGAGAGTGTGTGAGTGTGTGTGTGTGTGAGTGTGTGAGTGTGTGAGTGTGTGAGTGTGTGTGTGTGTGTGTGTGTTAGAGAGAGTCCAGAGAGTGTGTGTGTGAGTGTGAGTGTGTGTGTGTGTGTGTGTTAGAGAGAGTCCAGAGAGTGTGTATGTGTGTGTGAGTGTGTGTGTGTGTGTTAGAGAGAGTCCAGAGAGTGTGTATGTGTGTGTGAGTGTGTGTGTGTGTGTGTGTTAGAGAGAGTCCAGAGAGTGTGTATGTGTGTGTGAGTGTGTGTGAGTGAGTGAGTGTGTTAGAGAGAGTGTTAGAGAGAGTCCAGAGAGTGTGTGTGTTCCTCTTAAAGTAGCAGGCAGGGGAAATCCTTATTTTGGCTCAGCGCCATAGGAGCAGATTACGCCCCCCCCCCCCACCACACACACACACTCACACACACACACACCAACTCTGCGCCAATAATCCTCTCACCTGACACTGCTCCCTCACACACACACGCATGCACACACACACGCATACACTGCCCCTGCACTCAGTAGTGTACACTGTGTGCTGACCTGCACACAGACGGCGTGCTTGTGAGCATGTCCCAGTGCTCTGTGCCTGTCAGAGGGGGTTTGTCCCAGTGCTCTCTGCCTGTCAGAGAGGGTCTGTCCCAGTGCTCTCTGCCTGTCAGAGGGGGTTTGTCCCAGTGCTCTATGTGTGTCAGAGGGGGTTTGTCCCAGTGCTCTGTGCGTGTCAGAGGGGGTTTGTCCCAGTGCTCTGTGCGTGTCAGAGGGGGTTTGTCCCAGTGCTCTATGTGTGTCAGAGGGGGTTTGTCCCAGTGCTCTATGTGTGTCAGAGGGGGTTTGTCCCAGTGCTCTGTGCCTGTCAGAGGGGGTTTGTCCCAGTGCTCTGTGCGTGTCAGAGGGGGTTTGTCCCAGTGCTCTGTGCGCGTCAGAGGGGGTTTGTCCCAGTGCTCTGTGCGTGTCAGAGGGGGTTTGTCCCAGTGCTCTGTGCGTGTCAGAGAGGGTCTGTCCCAGTGCTCTGTGTGTGTCAGAGGGGGTTTGTCCCAGTGCTCTGTGTGTGTCAGAGGGGGTTTGTCCCAGTGCTCTGTGCCTGTCAGAGGGGGTCTGTCCCAGTGCTCTGTGCCTGTCAGAGGGGGTTTGTCCCAGTGCTCTGTGCCTGTCAGTGGGGGTCTGTCCCAGTGCTCTGTGTGTGTCAGAGGGGTTTGTCCCAGTGCTCTGTGCCTGTCAGAGGGGGTTTGTCCCAGTGCTCTGTGCCTGTCAGAGGGGGTCTGTCCCAGTGCTCTGTGCCTGTCAGAGGGGGTTTGTCCCAGTGCTCTATGTGTGTCAGAGGGGGTTTGTCCCAGTGCTCTGTGCCTGTCAGAGGGGGTTTGTCCCAGTGCTCTGTGTGTGTCAGAGGGGGTTTGTCCCAGTGCTCTGTGCCTGTCAGAGGGGGTCTGTCCCAGTGCTCTGTGCCTGTCAGAGGGGGTTTGTCCCAGTGCTCTGTGCCTGTCAGAGGGGGTTTGTCCCAGTGCTCTGTGCCTGTCAGAGGGGGTTTGTCCCAGTGCTCTGTGCCTGTCAGAGGGGGTCTGTCCCAGTGCTCTGTGCCTGTCAGAGGGGTTTGTCCCAGTGCTCTGTGCCTGTCAGAGGGGTTTGTCCCAGTGCTCTGTGCCTGTCAGAGGGGGTTTGTCCCAGTGCTCTGCGTGTCAGAGGGGTTTGGTGCTTTGTGTCAGAGGGGGTTTGTCCCAGTGCTCTGTGCCTGTCAGAGGGGGTTTTTCCCAGTGCTCTCTGCCTGTCAGAGGGGGTTTGTCCCAGTGCTCTGTGTGTGTCAGAGGGGGTTTGTCCCAGTGCTCTGTGCCTGTCAGAGGGGGTTTGTCCCAGTGCTCTGTGTGTGTCAGAGGGGGTTTGTGTTTGTGTTTCTCTGGTTGTGTTTTCAGTAAAGGGGATGTCAGGCTCAGTCTTACGCTCTCTCTCTCTGTTCTCAGGATCCTCTGGCGGCTGCGTTCTGAACACTGTAATGGAAAAGCGAGGTAAGTGTTCCTCTTCTGCTCTGATTTTACCCCTGAGTCACATGGTTGGTAATAAAACGATGATAACACTGCCATATCACTGGTGGAAAACAGAAAGGAGTATTTCAGTAACAGCAAAACAAAACAATGTCATCTGTGATTGGTGGATATTACTTCCTATGTAATATCCACAGAGAACAGGGTAGTATAACAAGAGAGTGTGAACCAATCACAGTTGGCTTTGTTTAGCTGGTGATTACCAATGATCTGTTTTCTGTGTTGAAGGCCTGAAATATCATATTCCCTGTTTGTGTGCCATGGAAAATAGTTTCTCCTGAGTCTTAAGTATGTCAACAAGTTTGTATGTTACAGCTGTACGTCACTATGAACTGCACTGCTTTCACCAGGCTTACAGCAGAGAGGTATAAACCTGGCACTATCACTCTGAACTGCACTGCTTTCCCCAGGCTTACAGCAGAGAGGTATAAACCTGGCACTATCACTATGAACTGCACTGCTTTCACCAGGCTTACAGCAGAGAGGTATAAACCTGGCACTATCGCTCTGAACTGCACTGCTTTCACCAGGCTTACAACAGAGAGGTATAAACCTGGCACTATCGCTCTGAACTGCACTGCTTTCACCAGGCTTTCAGCAGAGAGGTATAAACCTGGCACTATCGCTCTGAACTGCACTGCTTTCATCAGGCTTACAGCAGAGAGGTATAAACCTGGCACTATCGCTCTGAACTGCACTGCTTTCACCAGGCTTACAGCAGACAGTTTTGAGCCTGGCACTCAGGGCTACTCTGCCTGTCGCAGTATCCCTCCTCAATCCCATAATCCTGTGGGTCAGGAGAGCAGGCCGTTGAGTGTGCTGGAGCTCTCTGATCTGGTGTGAAGTGCGGGAGGACGGCGCAGAGTTTGCGCTGCTCTGAGCAGAGCCATAATCTCCTGAAGGTTACCTGTGCCACACCGGGCCTGGTGTGGAACAGAGTTTTATCAGTACGCACCTGGCAGGTAAAGCCTGCTTTACCCTCCCCTGAGTGCGCTGACAGTATGGACGCACGGGAGCGGTGGTTTCCCACAGTCCCTTGCGGTGTTTGAGTGACGCAGCGGTGGGGCATGCGATCGTTGCGCAACTCTGTGTCAAAAATCCTGTTTTCTGGCGGCTGTTTCTCGTACTCTCCTTTGGCTGATGTGCTTGTGAGTGTTAAGCTTTGTGTGTTTGTGAGAGGAACTTTAACTTTTAACTTATGATAGATTCAGTGTGTGTGTGTGTGTGTGTGTGTGTGTGTGTGTGTGTGTGTGAGAGAGAGTGTGTGTACGCGTGTACGCGTGTGCGCGTGTGTGTGCGCGCGTGCGTGCGTGTGTGTGTGAGTGAGAGAGTGAGTGCATGTGTGTGTGTGTGTGTGTGTGAGAGAGAATGAGTGCATGTGAGTGCGTGTGTGAGTGTGTGCGCGCGTGTGAGTGTGCGCGCGCGCGTGCATGCGTGCGTGAGTGTGAGTGCGTGTGTGTGTGTGTGAGAGAGAATGAGTGCATGTGAGTGCGTGTGTGAGTGTGAGAGAGTGAATGCATGTGTGGGTATCTGAGCTCTCTGGGTCTGTGACCTCTAAAGTCTTAGGCACAGGCTGAATGCAGCATAACCTGCAGTGTGAGGATTTGGTGGGTATTAGTTGTGTAAGTGACTCTGGGCTTTCAGCTCAGGCGGTTAGAGAGTCGGGTTCCAGTGCAGGGTTTGGTTCATATGGGGGGAGTGAGGGTTCCAGTGCAGGGTTTGGTTCATATGTGGGGGGTGAGGGTTCCAGTGCAGGGTTTGGTTCATATTGGGGGAAGTGAGGGTTCCAGTGCAGGGTTTGGTTCATATTGGGGGGGAGTTAGGGTTCCAGTGCAGGGTTTGGTTCATATTGGGGGGGAGTTAGGGTTCCGGTGCAGGGTTTGGTTCATATGGGGGGGGGAGTTAGGGTTCCAGTGCAGGGTTTAGTTCATATGTGGGGGAGAGAGGTCCAGTGCAGGGTTTGTTATATTGGGGGAGTGAGGGTTCCAGTGCAGGGTTTGGTCATATTGGGGGAGTGAGGGTTTCCTTATTGGGGGAGTGAGGGTTCCAGTGCAGGGTTTGGTTCATATTGGGGGAGTGAGGGTTCCAGTGCAGGGTTTGGTTCATATTGGGGGAGGAGGGTTCCAGTGCAGGGTTTGGTTCATATTGGGGGGAGTGAGGGTTCCAGTGCAGGGTTTGGTTCATATTGGGGGGAGTGAGGGTTCCAGTGCAGGGTTTGGTTCATATGGGGGAGTGAGGGTTCCACTGCAGAGTTTGGTTCATATGGGGGGGAGTGAGGGTTCCAGTGCAGGGTTTGGTTCATATTGGGGGAAGTGAGGGTTCCGTGCAGGGTTTGGTTCATATTGGGGGTCAGGGTTCTGGTGCAGGGTTTGGGGCTGAGCGTATGTTGTTTGGTGTGGAGCAGTGTGCTCTGCTTCTGAGGTCTATATTCAGGTTGGCTCAGGTGTGTTGCTGTGACTTTGTGGGGCTCGTACTGGTTGCAGTGCATGCTGGGACAGCAGAATGTGGGGCAGAGTAATGGTGGACTCAGAGCCACAGATTCAGCCATTTGGGCTCTGCTGAGCATGCTCACTAAGGACCGCCCATGCCCTGCCCCAACACCCCTCTGACTGCCTGCTAATCATGTGACCACAGGTCACGGGGGTTACAGGGTGCAGGACACGCTCCACGCTTCTCTGTCAGAGAGGGAGGGCGGAGGGAGAGGAGAAGCAAAGGAGCAGAGAGAGAGGGATGAGGAGCGGAGAGAGAAGGATGAGGGGCAGAGAGAGAGGGATGAGGAGCAGAGAGAGAGAGTCATACAAAGTTTCCCGTTTTTATATGATCTGTTTTATTTTATTCATCTATATGATGTGTGTTTGTCATGTGTGACTTAAATGTGTCATTGTTTTAGCTTTGGCAAAATTGCTTGTATGCAGTCATGCCAATAAAGCATTATTAAATTGAAATTTAATTGAGAGAGAGAAAGAGGGAGAGAGAGAGAGCGCCCAGAGGAGAGATTACATAACTGTTTTATCACACCCAGCCCTGCACCAGCACAGTAAAAATAACCCTGGCTCTCTTCTCTACTGCTCTCTCTCTTCCTTCCTTTTGCTCGCTCTTTCTCTCCATCCTCCATCCCTACCTCCCTCTTCTCTCCCTCCCTCCATACTTACTTCCTCTCTCTTTCCCTCCCTCCATACCTCCCTCCTCTCTCCATCTTTTCCTCACCACTCTCTCTCTCTCTCTCTCTCTCTCCCCCTTCATTCCAGAAAACATTTTTGGCATGACTGGATAAATCTTAAGTTGCCAAAGAACAGATACATTTACAGATATAACACCGTGTTTTTTTTTTTCTCTGTCTCGCTCACTCTCCCATTCTCTGCTCTGATTGTGGCCTCTTTATCTTCCAGCCCACAGGCAAGAGTAAATTGCTTGTTTTCAGACACATTGCTGAAATCTCACTGAACTAATGAAGTTTCACATTAAGGTGTGCAGGTAAAAGGCTCTTTGTGAGAAAGGCGGAGCTGCAGGGAGCAGCAGAGAGAGCAGGTCTCGTGCGCCGCTGACCAGAGATCTTCATCAGCCTATTTTAAATCCTCTTCCTCTCTCTGGAGCCTGTCTCTGCCCCAGAGCAGCTCTGCTGCTTAATTCACTCAGAACAGAGATGATTAGAGCCTGCCATCCTCACCTGACACACCATGTAGTTAAGTTTGTAGGTACATTTTGGGGAGTACTGGTAATGCAAATGCCTTTTACACAACGTATCCACAACAGACCAGGATATCCAAATTAAACACGATAAAGCTACTGCGTTGCTGACGTAGCACTGGGTGCAGTGGAGGCATTGCTGACGTAGCACTGGGTGCAGTGGAGGCAAGGCTGACGTAGCACTGGGTGCAGTGGAGGCATTGCTGACGTAGCACTGGGTGCAGTGGAGGCATTGCTGACGTAGCACTGGGTGCAGTGGAGACAGTGGAAACCCGTTGCTGACGGGTTTCAGCAGCTGGCCCAATCTCTCTGCTTCACTCCAGCATATCCCTGGGATTTTTGTGCTCTTGGGAATACTCAGGTATATTTGTGTCCCCAGCTGCTGGCTGTTACCTGTGTGGGTTCTGCACTCTGATGCTGCTCTCACTGCTTAGCCACACTGATCATGCGCAGTGCTGCGCAGGCAGACTGTGGGAGCCTGACCCCCAGCAGGGGGTGTTGCTGTGCAGCTAAATGTGCTCACCCATTTGTGCTCACGCAGCCATCCTGTGTGCTGACGAGGTCTGTGGGGCCCAGCTGGAGCAGTGCCTTCACAGGCCTCACTCACAGAGAGAGAGAGAGAGAGAGAAAGACATGTGCTCTCATCTCTGCCTCTAAAACATGCACTTCTATTAGAGGGAGAGAGGGAGCGATTGAAGGAGAGAGACTGACTGAGGGAGAGAGGGAGTTAGGAAGTGATGGACAGAGCTGTGGTAGACATGAGGCAGAGTAGCTGGTAGAGTAGGCGTGCTCTCTGTTACAGGCTGTATGTCAGAGACTAACAGGCCATCAGATAAGAGACGTGCCGAGCTTCCTCACAGCCACACAAACTGAGCGCGCTCAGTTCCTCCCTTATCAGCTAGCGGTAGCTTGGCTCACATACCTGGGATTCCAGCAGGTTACAGTGAGAGCTTTGTGCCCTGCAATGCTGCCTGGTGACTGCAGAGGGCGCTGTGGCAGCTTGGTTCACCCTGGAGCCTGCAGATGTCTGTGTGTGCTGTGGAAGGCAGACGGCTTTGAAACTGTAGGTAGTTTCCATCAGGCTGTGGTCTCTGACGGGCAGCGTAAAACACAGTTTACTGCTTAAACAGCGCCCACACTGCTGAGCTGCTTTAGCACAGAACTCCCCACATCGAAATCGTAGTGAAGCCTGTCACTGGACGATCCTTTGTGCTTCATCTCGGTCTCTCACAGACCATCATTCACGTGCTGCGGTCTCTCACAGACCATCATTCACACGCTGCGGTCTCTCACAGACCATCATTCACACGCTGCGGTCTCTCACAGACCATCATTCAAACGCTGCGGTCTCTCACAGACCATCATTCACACGCTGCGGTCTCTCACAGACCATCATTCACACGCTGCAGTCTCCCACAGACCATCGTTCACGTGCTGCGGTCTCTCTCTTACAGACCATCATACTCACAGGGGTGTGGGTGGGGCATAGAGAGGAGAGGCAGGGCTCAGTATACTCACATTCTTAAAGGAATTGTGTAGGAATTGTCAGCCTGGCCTCAGCTCTGTCTGTGCTACCTGGCCCAGGTGTGCAGGTGTGCCTAGGGGGCCTGCAGGGAGAGAGAGACATGCACAGCAGGCCTGCCCTCATGCATTACCTAACTCAGGTACTCGGGTCATTTTTTTCCCTTTTTGCTTCTTTTTGAAGGCCTGCTTGCCATAGTGTAGCATCATGGCTTTAATTCATGCTGGATCTCACTGCAGGGTGTTTCTCACAGCTGGGAACAGTTCATGTGTATTTTGGGCACCTTTGCACACATGTGGCAGCATATAAAAATTGCTTACAGAAATAAATAATTCAGCACTTCAAATATAACTGGTGCTTCTACCGTAGCGTAACCCCACATCGGCCTGTTATGAGACGCCTGTAATTGACAGCTTCAGTTCTTGACCCCTGACCCTTGACCTTGCTGACCTGTGACTGGGTTCAGTGTTGCTGACAGCACAACTCCAAAAACTTTATTGTGCGCTGATGTTGGGGTGTTCTTTGTCCGCTGAGGCTAGTTCATTTACAGAAAGGTTTCCACAGTCTGCTTGTTTGTTGGCAGCCTGTGGTTGTGTTTATGTGATTGTTTCTCTGTGGCTGTGCTTTTATGTTTGCCTGGCTGGGATTAGCCTGCTTTGGTTATGTGGCTGCCTGTCTGAGCTGCCCGTGTGTGTGTGTGTGTGTGTGTGTGTGTGTGTGTGTGTGTGTGTGTGTGTGTGTGTGTGTGTGTGTGTGTGCGCGCGCCTCCAGCCCCCTCGCGGTGCTGTTTTTGAGGACCTGTGTGCTCAGCTCCCTGGAGGTGCGGGCTGTCGTGGTTATAAAATGGTAGGCATTGAAATTGTGTACAAAGAGCAGCAGCAGGGAGTGAGAGCAGAGTGAAGAGCAGCAGCAGGGAGTGAGAGCAGAGTGAAGAGCAGCAGCAGGGAGTGAGAGCAGAGTGAAGAGCAGCAGCAGGGAGTGAGAGTGGAGTGAAGAGCAGCAGTAGGGAGTGAGAGTGGCATGAAGAGCAGCAGCAGGGGGTGAGAGTGGAGTGAAGAGCAGCAGCAGGGAGTTAGATTGGAGTGAAGAGCAGCAGTAGGGAGTGAGAGCAGAGTGAAGAGCAGCAGTAGGGAGTGAGAGCAGAGTGGCATGAAGAGCAGCAGCAGGGGGTGAGAGTGGAGTGAAGAGCAGCAGCAGGGAGTGAGAGTGGAGTGAAGAGCAGCAGTAGGGAGTGAGAGTGGGTGAAGAGCAGCAGCAGGGAGTGAGAGTAGAGTGAAGAGCAGCAGCAGGGAGTGAGAGTGGAGTGAAGAGCAGCAGGGAGTGAGAGCAGAGTGAAGAGCAGCAGTAGGGAGTGAGAGTGGCATGAAGAGCAGCAGCAGGGGGTGAGAGTGGCATGAAGAGCAGCAGCAGGGAGTGAGAGTAGAGTGAAGAGCAGCAGCAGGGAGTGAGAGCAGAGTGAAGAGCAGCAGCAGGGAGTGAGAGCGGAGTGAAGAGCAGCAGTAGGGAGTGAGAGCGGAGTGAAGAGCAGCAGTAGGGAGTGAGAGTGGAGTGAAGAGCAGCAGTAGGGAGTGAGAGCGGAGTGAAGAGGAGCAGCAGGGAGTAACACAGAGCAGCTCAGTATCAGAGAGCAGACCATAGTGCTGTAGGGATGTTCTGTAGTGAGGCACCATGCCGGCTTTGTGTTACTGACAGTCATGAACTTCCATGAACTTGCACTGACTGGGAAGTTTACATACAGGAACATATGCAAACATTGCGTAACCCTGGAGACAATGGCTCTGCTCTGTGTGCGTGCGTGCGTGCGTGCGTGCGTGTGTGTTTGAGAGCTTGTATGTACATGTGCTTGTGTGCATCTGTGTATGAGTGATGAGAGGATACTTATGAGGTCACTTCCTGCTCAGGCTGGGTGCCCTTTGCACTAGCTCATATTCCTGCTCTCAGGTTACTTCACCCCCCCCCAGCCCGTCTGTCTCAGAGCAACATGGGGGACGGTAGAAATCCCTGTGCACCCCCCCAAACTACTGCAACCTTTGCCCCTGAAATATGTGCTCTGTGGAATGAACGGCATTCCTCTGTGTATGCTGGCATGCTACTTTATTTATGAAGCAGACAGGAGAGAGAGAGGGAGGGAGGGAGGGAGGAAGGGGAGGGGAGGAAAACAGAGTGAAGAGAGGGAGGGAACAACTGAGAGAGAGACGAGAGGAGCAGACAGAGGTAGTGTTAAGTTACGTGTGGACGCAGGACAGTGCAGAGTCTGGCAGGAGGAGCAGGTTAACTCACGGGTCTCCTTGGCCCCCCAGCCCAGCCTGTGTGCCCCCCCAGGGCAGAGGGAAAGCCAGCCTGTAGGCTCAGGGGCAGTAGCATGGGACAGGCGATCCGACTGGAGCCAGCTGCCCCTGAGACCGCCTCTCTACCTACTGTGCGCCACGGTGTGTGTGTGTGTGAGTGTGTGTGTGTTAGGCGGAGAGAGAGAAGGGTACTCGGAGGCAGGTAGAGAAAGTTCTGTTGCTGGAATGCTGGCATTGCGAAATGGTTGAAGTTGCCGTTTCCCTCTCTCTCCCTCTCTGTCCCCTGAAAAGCCAAACTCTGTTATTACAGTTTTCTTCTACTTCTGCTTTGCATGCAGGCATTCTTTTGGGTGGCACTTGACCTAGAGTCTTTAAGATTTGTATCCCCAAGTAAAATCTGTAAATTTTAGACATCAAGCAAGTTGTGTGTATGTATGACAGGAGACTGTAGCTTTCTGTGTAGGTCTAGCAATGATACTAAAGTTAGCTCGTCTTTGTGTAGGACTGAGTTGCTGTGTGTGCGTGTGCGTGTGCGTGTGTGTGTGTTGGGGTGTATGATCCATGCCTGGGTCTCTGAAGGAAGAAGGGGCTCTGACACACACACAACACACACACACACAAAGCAAACAGAGGTTCAGAGAGTGGAGAGCAGGGCAGTTAAAGCTGAAAGACTGAAAGGCATTTTTAGGAGATTAGTGCAGTTGGGATTTAATGTGTGTGTGTAGTAAAGTCTGTGTGTGTGTGTGTATCATACAGTGTGTGTGTGTGTGTGTGTGTGTGTGTGTGTATCATGCAGTCTGTGTGTGTGCGTGTGTGTGTTGTACAGTCTGTGTGTGTGTGTGTATCATACTGTGTGTGTGTGTGTCGTACAGTCTGTGTGTGTGTGTGTGCATCGTACAGTCTGTGTGTGTGTGTATCGTACTGAGTGTGTGTGTGTGTGTGTGTATCATACTGTGTGTGTGTCGTACAGTCTGTGTGTGTGTGTGCATCGTACAGTCTGTGTGTGAGTGTGTGTGTGTGTGTGTGTGTGTGTGTGGATGGATGTTCTTGGCTCTCTCCCAGCCAGGCCACAGACCTGAGGCATCATGGCGCCCAGATGGCCTGTCAGAAGGTCAAAGGTCAGATGTTCCATGTACAGCTGGGTGTGTATGTACACACAAAGCACACACACATGCACGCATGCACATTCACACTCTCATAAACACACACATGTGTATGAACACAAACAAAAGCATGCACACTCACTCACACTCACTCACACACAGGAGAGGGGCTCGGGTATACCATGGCTCAGGTATGAACACTGTAGGGGTTCAGTGTTGTGTGGACAGTTTGTGTTGATGTGTGTAAATCTGTAGTTGGGTAATGGAGCATGTCAGCAGGAGGGACTGGCAGTGGTTGGGTCTCATGGTAACCCTTGGTGTTGACCACTGGTTAGTGGTTGTGACAACTGATGATGCAGACGTTAGTTGGTTGCCATGGTAACAGTGTTGCTGACAGTAGTTGGTCGTTATGGTAATGGGTGTTGCTGACAGTAGTTGGTCATTATGGTAATGGTTGACACCGACAGGAGTTGATTGTCATGGTAACGGGTGTTGTTCAGAGCAGCAGGATGTGCTAACGGTGTCTGTGAAGCTCATCTCTGTTGTTGTGTCAATGCCAGGTAACTGCAGCCCCGCCCGCTTTCAGGTGTTTAATTACCTACAGAGGGCTTAGCTGGCTGCTTCTGTTCCTGTGTGTGTGCGTGCACGTGTGTCTGTGTGTGTGTGTGTGTGTGTGTGTGTGTGTGTGTGTGTGTGTGTGTGTGTGTGTGTGTGTGTGTGTGTGTGCGCGTGTGGTGGCGTCTGGTTGTGTCAGGCATTGGGTCATATAAACCTATGTATCCTGCATTGGCTTTGCTGAGCCAGATCAGTCGTAACCTGCTCTGAAGTACCTGTCACCTGTGTCACCATGTCACTGCCTAACTGTCACTACATCACTGCACCAGGTCACATGGTCACTCACAGCTGCCTCTGTTCCGTGAAGGGTGAGACTTGGTTGGAAGTGTTGGGGTCCTTCATTCTAAACCACACACTGCTGCTCTTTAGGAAGAAGTGTTACTGTTGGCTGGATTGATAGATATGGCTCTGACCTGTTTGCCAGGCACAGTCATGGTTGCAGTGCAGTGTATCAGAGTCATGCCCTATACTGGCTGCAGTGCAGTGTAACAGAGTAACCCCTGTACTGCCTGCAGTGCAGTGTAACAGAGTAACCCCTGTACTGGCTGCAGTGCAGTGTAACAGTGTAACACCCTGTACTGGCTGCAGTGCAGTGCAACAGTGTAACCACCTGTACTGGCTGCTGTGCAGTGTAACAGAGTAACACCCTGTACTGGCTGCAGTGCAGTGTAACTTCAAGTAAAGTTCTGACGAGACATCACTGAAGAGCTGAAATATTGCCGTTCATATTGTGTTCATATCAGTTGGCGTTCTACATAAAATGGCCTCGTGTGCAGACAAAAATGTGTTGATTCCTGTTGTTCCTACACTTTGAATATCTGTTCCTGGCAACCATGGAGTATGCAAATGTCAGATGAATCATGATTCTGATCTCTGTTCAGCAGCTAGCCTCACGAGATGGAGAAACAGCAAAAATGGATTCTGGATGCTGTCCAGAAATGCCATTTTGGCTGTATGATAAAAATGTTTCTTAATATGTAACAGCACTGAGGCTGGAGATTCAGGAAACCTCAGAGCCATAGATCACAAAGAGTCCGACTAAACGCGATATCACACTGAGCACACACCATAGAAATACATTGGAAATTTATATATAAAATATTACATTTTATGCTTATGAATGAAAGCAGCTAATAGCTCAAAATGTCAAAGAGAGCTTTCATAAGCCTGTTGTATATGCTTGTATTAGAATTTAGTGTAGTTTCATGTCTGCCTCTCTGCCCTGCTGCCTCTCTGCCTCTCTGCCTCTCTGTCTGCCTGCTGCCTCTCTGCCTCTCTGCCTCTCTGTCTGCCTGCTGCCTCTCTGCCTCTCTGCCTCTCTGTCTGCCTGCTGCCTCTCTGCCTCTCTGTCTGCCTGCTGCCTCTCTGTCTGCCTGCTGCCTCTCTGCCTCTCTGTCTGCCTGCTGCCTCTCTGTCTGCCTGCTGCCTCTCTGCCTCTCTGTCTGCCTGCTGCCTCTCTGTCTGCCTGCTGCCTCTCTGCCTCTCTGCCTCTCTCTGTCTGCCCTCTGCCTCTCTGCCTCTCTGCCTCTCTGTCTCTCTGTCTCTCTGCCTCTCTGCCTCTCTGTCTCTCTGCCTCTCTGCCTCCCTCTGGCTCAGTTTCGCTTTCACATGCCTCATGTGACGCTTGTTGTTTTTGTGACATGACAATGTTACTAAGACAGAAAGTGACAGTAAACCCAGTTGACAAGCAAATGAAACCAATACAAATAAACATTGTTTCATGCTGATATCAAATACCTTTCCTTCAATCTCTCCATTTCCTTTCTCTCTTCTTCTCTCTCAAATGGTCTTCCTCCATCTGCCCTGTGCCTCTCACATTGGGCAGTAAACCAGCGGTTTTCACTGAATTTCTGAGTTGGTGGATCTTTCTTAATGGCTTGTGAGCAGTGTTAGGGGTTCACAGGGAATGTGAAGGGGGCAGGAGGCCTGGGGCAGGTTTACCCCCCTCTAGATGCCCACACATGCATACATTGCCTCAGCACTCACCAGTATGAGGGAAACCCAGCAGAGCGCCCCTACAGGGAGCCATTGCGGCTCCGTTTCTTTGTTTTCCTGTGGAAAATTAGCACTGGTGCCAGTGGACGGCCATGTTGGTGCAAGTCACCTGTGTAAATAGCCATAATGGGACAGAATGTGGGTTTGTTTGCTCAAAAACACCAAAGCAGAGTTGAACAGATTCTGCCACATTCTGAACACCCGAGCCCTGAGAACCAAGAGGCGCTGGTCCAAATGTTAGCTTTGCAGCCTGCTTATTTGTTTCACACCACTTTACCCTGGACCTGCAGTGCTAATACACACTGTCATCTGTTCTCTTGCAGTAAAATCTGAATAGGGTCAGTGGAGATCTGCGCTGTACTGCATTGTGGAGATTAATTGTAGCCAGTCTCTCCCTCTCTCTCTCTCTCTCTCTCTCTCTCTCTCTCACTCTCTCTCGTTCTCTCTGTGGAACACAAAGGCATTTTGTTTAAAGTGAAGGCCGGGGAGGGGAGAGGGTTACTCTCCTCCTCCTGCCCCTCTTTCTGGCTCCACCAGCCAGATCAGAACCCGGTTGCTGCGTGTTCTACATCCAATCGCCTTCCCAGAAATGTGCCAATATGTAAATAAGGCTCCTGGGCGTGAGTGTGTCAGGATTGGCTTTACATCAAGTGATGGCGCAGCGGAACATTAACTGGGGTAGTCAGCTGAAGGTAAGACAGGACAAGCGTGTGTTGTGGAAATGGGTTGGTTTGATTGTGTGCATGGGCGATGCTCTGCGCGCTCTGTGAGGGGAATGGGTGTGATGGTGGCAGCGCGGATGTTCTCTGGAGTGGCCTGCATCTGTATTCTCTGAAGGTGCCGCTGCTCTGTGTGACTGTGAGTCCAGCTGCAGCTGGCGTGTGTCATGGTGGCGGTGGAGTATCGGGTGTGTTTGATGTTTTAAGGGGTGGGGGCTGTGTGTGTGTGGGGGGCAGTGGTGGTGTTGGCGGGTGGACGGGGGTCACGGTGAACCCCCCCCGGCGTGCGGGTGCAGGGTGTGGTGTGCGCTGCCGTTTCCTCTCTCTCCCATTAGCTGCGGTCCAGCTTGCTTTCCCAGCCCCTCCCTCCCCTTATCTCACTCACGCTCAGAGAGGCAGGCGGGCGGGCGAGCTGCTCTCATGCTCCGTCTCAGCCAGTCGGCTCTGTGCTGAGGATCTGCCGTATGGCTGCTTTCTGCGCTGCGTAAATCGCCCTGCGATGCAGGCCTGAGGATCCGGCCTACAGATTCCCATCTGTGGACGCCGCACTGTGGATCCGGCCTGCGGATTCCCATCTGTGGACGCCGCACTGTGGATGTGTCGCACTGTGTACGCTGGACGCCGCACTGTGGAATCTCTGTGCTCCGTCCTCACCTGCCCAAGACCAGCTCAGGCCTTCTGCACTTCCTCAGGATCACATCTCCACACTCAAACCCACACAGAGCAGCGTTTGCCGAGGAAGTGTTACCGTGGAGAGTTACCTGGAAGTGGTACCTGGCTGCCTGTTTTCGGTTCTGTCTGGATCTGCGTCTGGAGCTGAGGGACAGCAGCCTCTCCCCTTCTGTTTCTCCTTCCCTCTCTCCCTCTCCCTCTCTCTCTTTCTCTCTTCCTCACTCTTCTCCCACCCTTCCTCTCTCCCCCTCTCTCATGCTCTGGATCCTGTTCTAGCTCTTTTGTTGTTGCCGGGGTCTTTCATGTCCCTAATCTGCGTCCTGTTTCGGCTGCTGGTTGTTTGCTGGTCTTAATATTGGCGTTACCGTGCCGGTGGTGTGTTAACGTGGGATACCGGTGCTAGCCACGCCTCCTCTCTCTGTGGAAGACTCCGCCCTGCCTGCGCACGGCCGCCCCATGGCCACCTGTCTGCACCTCCACCTGCAGCGCTGCTACAGCTGCAGTCCAGGTAGCCTCCGCCTGCGGGCCTGCAGCTCCCTCTCTCAGCCTGCTTCTGCCCTGTTCCCCATCAGGGCTCTGAACCCTGGGTTAGGGGGGCATCCAGCACAAAGCTGACAGCTCAGTTTAGCCTATCACAGGGCAGGTCTTTGGAGGGTAGGCAGAGTATTAAATCTGGAAATACATCTATGTTAAACAGTAACTGGCCATAGGCGCTCTCAATATCCGGTTGGTAGACCAGGCAGCCCGTCGTCGTCTGTACATGTTGAGATGAGCTTCAAACCAATATGCCGTAAGGACAGAGTGGAAAGAGTGCTGCTTGCCTCCCGGACAAAAGCAAATCTTCATCTATCTGTTCTAGGGGTTTTTATGGTTGTTTCTGGGTAATTTGGTCAGCTAGCCAGGTCAGCTAGATAGCATAGTTACAAACTACCTAGGAACTGAGATGCTTGATGTATTTCGGCTTTGTTGTTGTTGAGGTGCCTGGTCAGCTAGCGCGATGCTCTGTCAGCTAAATGGCTCCTTTACTTAGCCAGCACGGTACAGTGCATCTCTGCCAGAAATACGTGTTGTGCCTGCTCTCTTAGCCCTGTCAGGCAGCTAGCTCACCTGGTCAGGTAACTAGTGGCATGGTTTAAAGTAAATCTGAAGTCCGTTTTGCGGAAGTTATCAGTTATGTTGCCATGTAGAAAGAGGCTTCACTAGCTAACTGTCAAGCCGTTCAGCTGAGTGCTCAAGATCCCATATCACATGTGTCCAAACTGCTAGCACTGCGCTGTGCATGTGGGCCGTTTTCCTTCACTGGTGTTGAGTCATAGATGCTCAGGCCCATAATGGAGCAGCAGAGACCAAAGGCCAGGTACAGCCACACCCGAGACACAGGGCTTTGATGCCTTACTGCACAGAGAGCTGTGATTGGTCCGCTGCCGGTGTCCAGGTGAATGTGATTGGTCTGTGCTCTGTTTTCAGATGCTGTTGCTGTAATGTGTCCCCTCTCTGTGTCCTGAGGAGTGTTTGATTGGTCCCATCTGTGTGCTGGATGGTTGTTGTTTCGCTCTCGCACTTCGCCTTTCCCCCGGGACGTCCCCGCGGTTTCGCTTTCCTCTGCTTGTTTTGCGTGCGTCTGTTTTTTACGGTTCAGCGGAGGAGCCAGCGGTGCGTGTGAACCAGCTGATGCTTCGCTCGTGCGTCAGAGTGCCCCACTCACACCCCCGTCTGTTTACCGCGGCACGGGCCTCTTACCGCGGTGCCACGCCGCGGGCCTCTTACCGCGGTGCCGCGACGCGGGCCTCTTACCGCGGTGCCGCGACGCGGGCCTCTTACCGCGGGCCTCTTACCGCGGTGCCGCGACGCGGGCCTCTTACCTAGACCTGCCAGCCTATACAGACCGGGCAGCCAGCTCTCATACTGGGGAGATCTCAGTCCCAGAGCCTAGGAAGGGTGTAGGGTTTTATTTGGGTAGCGGCGGGACAAATGGGAGGCAGGTGAGCGTGCAGGTGTGGCCTTCGTTCTGAGCAGGAGCCCAGTCATGCCCTGCGGGCCCCCATTGCTATCGGGTCAGTCAGGCTGGTCGCCGTGGGAACTCAGTCACAGGACATCCTGTGTGGAGGGGGGGGGTATTGGGCCAGCAGCCCGTCCCTCCCCCGGTATCGCTCCTGATAAATATTATGTCTGGCAGAACAACTCTGGTCTCTGCATGCGGCTCTCACTGATTGAATCCCCCCCTCGCCCCCCACTCCTAAATGTGGTATTTCACAGCAGTAGCAATGAGTGTGACCTTTGACCCCTGGCACCTCTGCAGGTGAATCATTGGTCTGGAGGAATGTGTGAGCATTAGGTGGGGTGGGGCCTCGTGGAGACACTTCCTGTGTGTTTCAAACGGCCCATGAAGCAGACAGAGGTCCTTTAGCGTTGCAGTACACCTCTCACTGCCAGTCTGTCCTGTATGGTGGGCGAGCAGTATGGCACAGACACTGTAGCTGCCCATCATTCCTGTGCCATGCACCGTACACGTGTACGTATCTTCTGCATTGATTGAAAAATTGCAGGAAATTAGGGGAAAAAGTGTTTTGTTGTGACAGTAAATAACTTTATTCAGAAGGTGCTCTGAATAAGTGTGTTAGTCACAGGGCTATGGAACGTTGACAGCACAAATCTGGGTGTGTGAGACCGGAGGCAGGGAGACAGATTTCACGCTCGGGCAGTGGATGACAGGGTTAATGAGCTGCTCTGAGATGTGCATGGTGTTCTCTCTGCTGAGACCGTGTGACTAAGAGCACTCTGAAATCCCCTCCCTCTTCATTACGGCTGCAGAAAGCAGCTCATATCCAGAGATCCAGCTCCGGGAATCAGCGGGGTGAGTGCGGGCCAACCTTAAGACTGCAAGCAGTATCTAATCTGATTGGACCAGCTTAGGAGCATTCTCATTAATGTCTGATTTAATTGGACCACCTGAGGAGCACAGTCATTCATAGCTGACCTGATTGGACCAGCTGAGGAGCTGTGTCTGTGAGGTGATTGGTGAAGCGCTGTTAGGGGCCTGAGGGTGTCAGAGGGTCACAGGGCTGTTCTGGAGGAGGCGAGGGAGGAGTGCTTTCTCTGATAACAGGCAGGAGAAGCGGGGGAGTTTCTCCCTGCACTCAGGGCCTCCTGCTCAGAATAACAGCGTAACTAATGAAATTCCTAATGAAGTTACTGCTCTTAAACTGGGCTCCAGAAACCAGAGCGGGTTCAGCGCCTCATTTCTGCAGCCGGTCAGAGCAGGAGGGTCTGTGCTGCGTGTGCTGATGTGAGCAGCACCGGTCTGTGCTGCGTGTGCTGATGTGAGCAGCGCTGGTCTGTGCTGCGTGTGCTGATAAAACCCGGTGTGCCAGGGTGAGAGGGTTAAACCCCAGTGTGCCAGGGTGAGAGGGTTAAACCCCAGTGTGCCAGGGTGAGAGGGTTAAACCCCGGTGAGCCTGGGTGAGAGGGTTAAACCCCGGTGAGCCTGGGTGAGAGGGTTAAACCCCAGTGTGCCAGGGTGAGAGGGTTAAACCCCGGTGTGCCAGGGTGAGAGGGTTAAACCTGTTCCCTTCTGCCAAACTGCTGATCCAGCCTCCCACTGCAGGTGCTCCACAAAACTGAGGTGTGTGTGCCGTGCGTTAAACCTGTTCCCTTCTGCCAAACTGCTGATCCAGCCTGCGTGCGTGCGTGCGTGCGTGCATGTGTGTGAGAGAGTGTGCGCGTGTGTGTGTGAGTGCAAGTGCATGTGTAATGTACCCTCTCCATCTCTCTGTCTCTCAGATGATGAAGGTGACCACCAGCTCAGTACCACAGGGAGTGAGGGGGGGAACTCGGGGGACAGCACCCCACCCACCAAGCGGAAGGGCAAGTTCTCAAGCCTGGGCAAGATCTTCAAACCCTGGAAATGGAGGAAAAGAAAAGCAGTGAGAAGTTTAAGGAAACTTCAGAAGGTGAGCCCATCCCTGAGTTTCCCCCATATCCCTGCCTGTCCCCCCTATTCCTACACCCCCCCCCCCTTTTCCTGCACTCCCTGTCCCATTCTTGTGTCCCTCCCTATCCCTCTCTCCCCATCCCTAAGTCCTCTTGACTTGCTCCAAATTTTTCTTTATTCCTCGTGAGCATTTCTGGCTGTTCCAGGCTGTTCCTAAGTCTTTCTGGTTGTTCTGAAGTCGTGTGTGTTCCTGGGCATTCCTGGTCATTTTGTTTGAGTGTTAAGCAGTAAATCAGTATTGTTTTAGCAGTAAATTGTGTGTTGTTTTGAGCATTATGGTGCAGGGTTATTTCCCCTGGTTTCCTCTGTCAGACGTGCTGTTGGCAGCGTCCTTAGTCCAGCGGTTCTTGCAGGTCTATTGTTGCAGCCCAACAATAATATCCTGTAGATCTGCAACATAGCGGGGCGGCCCTGTACTGAACAATGGCAGCTTTTGGCACGGAGAGCGGCCGCGCGCCGGCCCGCTAGCCCCGTAGAGTGGCCGCTAGCACCGTAGAGCGGCCGCGCACCGGCCCGCTAGCCCAGAGAGCGACGCGGCGCCCGCTAGCCCGTAGAGCGGCCGCGCGCCGGCCCGCTAGCCCCGTAGAGCGGCCGCGCGCCGGCCCGCTAGCCCCGTAGAGCGGCCGCGCGCCGGCCCGCTAGCCTCACATACCTCGCTAGCTCTAAGCACAGGTTCTCTGCAGTTCAGAGCACAGACTGTCCTACAATCTCTCACTCCCCCTGTGAGAGAGCGGGTCTGACGTGTGTGCGTGCGTGTGCGTGAGACTCACAGCTCCTCCTCTCTCCGCAGTTCTGGAAAGAAAGATGTCGATGAGGAGGCCACGCCAGGAGCTGATTGAGAAGGGAGTGCTGAAGGAAGTGCCAGAAAACGGTGAGGCGTGTCGGAGGCCCCAAGCGTGTGCAGGCTGTTAGCGGCGTCTCCCCAGCGCGACACGCTCGTTAGCATCAGGCAATATGCATGCGCATCATGTTGGTTTCCATGGTGTCCTCTCATACAGAGGGGTGGGGTCCCTGTCACTCACAGATCATCGCAGAAATACCATGCTCTCACAGACACTGACCTGACTCTGAGATAATGACGCCACTTACACAGAGATACAGACATATCCTGACCCCACTTACATTATTCATCTAAATTATACAGAGTTACGAACCTACTACAGCTATTGACCGCTATGACAGCTATGCTGCCCCACTAAGTGACCTCATTTATACAGCCATTCTGACATTATTTATACAGATACTGACCTCAGTTAAAGAGCTGACAGACCGCATGGAGATAATCTGACCTCACATGTGACATCATCACTGCATCACACTGACCTCAGAGACATATTTCTACACACAGCCCTGTACCTCTGTTTGGACCATGTGACTGTGATGTCAGCGGGGCAGCCCTGTAATCATGTGACTATCTGTGATGTCAGTGTGCAGCCCTGTAATCATGTGACTGTGATGTCAGTGGGGCAGCCCTGTCAGCCCTGTAATCATGTGACTGTGATGTCAGTGATGTAATCATGTGACTATCTGTGATGTCAGTGTGCAGCCCTGTAATCATGTGACTGTGATGTCAGTGGGGCAGCCCTGTAATCATGTGACTGTCCGTGATGTCAGTGTGCAGCCCTGTAATCATGTGACTGTGATGTCAGTGTGCAGCCCTGTAATCATGTGACTGTCCGTGATGTCAGTGTGCAGCCCTGTAATCATGTGACTGTCTCATGTCAGCAGGGCAGCCCTGTAATCATGTGACTATCTGTGATGTCAGTGTGCAGCCCTGTAATCATGTGACTGTGATGTCAGTGTGCAGCCCTGTAATCATGTGACTGTGTGATGTCAGTGTGCAGCCCTGTAATCATGTGACTGTGAGCTGTGATGTAATCGCACGCTGAGTCGTAACTGTGCACAGGTGAAGGGTGTGCGGGTATTGGTGGTAATCTTGGACATGGCAGTATTCAGAGCAGAGCTTCCGCTGTGAGCTCCATCACGGCCGCCGTTACGTTTCGCTGCTGCGCTCGGCATAATCTGTGAGCACAGCACGCTGGCGGTACAGGTGCTGACTTGGAGAGAGAGAGCCAGGTGTGGGACGAAATGAAATTAAACCCGCCCCCCTTCCCTGCCATCCAGTATAACGGGATACATAGTTTATCTGGAGTTTGAGAAAGTGGAACAAATTCTGCCTGCAGCAAAAAGCTTTGAAAGTCAGGTATGGCTGCGTAGTGCAGAGAGACCTGCTTATTAAAGAGCCGGCTTATTCCCCCATCCTCTGTGTGAAGAAAGCAGCCGCGTGCTGTCGCCCTGGAGGCTTGTGGGTAAGGCACATTGTGAGCTGTTTAGACGGTGACAGGCAGGGGTGGAGAGTGTGGGTGATGTATGTGAATTTTGGGGTTCCTAGAGTCAGATATTTGGGGTGAGGATGTTCTGGGAGGGTCCCTTTCCACAGTGCGAGGTGACCAGTGAGGGTATGGTGTTTCGCTGCACTCGCTGGCACTCTGACCGTTCGTAAATTGAGTTTACGGTGATCATCATCGCTGGTTTGTTGGAAATTCGGGGTGTTCTCAGAATGTCTTAATTTATTCAGAGCTGCAGTCTCTTGGCACTCCAGCCAGGGAGTAGGAACAGCAGGGAGTCAGTGTTTGATTTCCATTGGTAGGATGATAAAATCATAGTTTTTAAAGGTTTAAAATTGGCTAACATTAGCTATTCACTCGCCTGCTCCACCCGCTGATTATAGCTGATGATCGTCCCACTAATGCGTGTGTCTCTGCGCTGTTTTTACAGAGGCTGGGGAACCCCACGGCTCCAAGCCCCCATACGTGAAAAACGGGCACACACTTCCTGTGGGCGTGGTCGGGGGGCGGGGCATGGACCCGGGGCGGGGCATGGACCCGGGGCACCCTCCCTCTGAAGCAGAGTACAGGGTGAACCCCACCTGGCTGCCGCAGGCAGAAGATCGGCGGGGCCGGGGGCCGCAGGAAGGCGATCGTAGGGGGGGTCCAGGGGCCAGACCCCGGCCCCCCGGGGAGCCGGAGCGGAAGGTGGGGATCCAGTGGCAGGGTGGGGATGAGGGCCGGCGCCCAGGCGAGAAGAAGCCTGCCCTCCAGAAGGCCCCCTCAGAGGACTGCCGCCGGACACGCCCCCCCTCAGACGCAGAGCGCAAAGTGCCCCTCCCCCGACACGCCTCTGCCGAGGAGGGGAGGGCCAGTCGAGGTGAGAGTGTGAGCATGTGTGTGTGTATGTGTGTGTGTATGTATGTATGAGTGCATGTCTGTATGTTGTGGGTTTGGGTGTGTGTGTGAGTGTGTATGTATGTATGAGTGTGTGTCTGTATGTTGTGGGTTTGGGTGTAGACTCCATCCCTTTCAGTGTGTTTATTGAGCTGCTGTAAAGGAGCTGGGCATGCTTGCAGCAGTGCTGGTGTGGGGGTCTATGGCACTGACCACACTAGGGTCTTACAGAAGCAAAGCACAGCAGACCGAGCAGGGCAGCAAGGCCATCGTACCCGGCCCAAGTGGGGTCATGTTCCTGACTGAGGAGGATAAGTGTTCGCTGGACGCCTGTAGCGGCCCTCACATGGTGTCCGTGCTGCTCTGCTCAGACAGGACTGGAGCGTCAGTCGCTTCTCCCGTGTCCGCAGCTTCCCCGTGTCCGCAGCTTCCCGTGTCCGTAGCCTCTCCCGTGTCCGCAGCTTTCCCGTGTCCGTAGCTTCTCCCGTGTCCGTAGCTTCTCCCGTGTCCGTAGCTTCCCCCGTGTCCAGCTTCCCGTGTCCCCGTGTCCGTAGCTTCTCCCGTGTCCGTAGCTTCCCGTGTCCGCAGCCTCTCCCGTGTCCGCAGCTTCCCCGTGTCCGCAGCTTCCCGTGTCCGCAGCTTCCCGTGTCCGCAGCTTCCCCCGTGTCCGCAGCTTCCCCGTGTCCGTAGCTTCTCCCGTGTCCGTAGCTTCCCCCGTGTCCGCAGCTTCCCGTGTCCGCAGCTTCCCCTGTGTCCGTAGCTTCCCGTGTCCGTAGCTTCCCCGTGTCCGCAGCTTCTCCGTGTCCAGCTTCCCGTTTTGAAGACTTTGCTTCCCCCGTGTCCGTAAGCTTCCCCGTGCCGGCTTCTCCTATTCAGTTCTGTTTGGCTGCTTCCCATTATCATTCAGTACACCTGGATGCTAAAATGTCGTGTCTCTCTCTTTCATCTCCCCCGCAGCTTCTCCCGTGTCCCTCTCCTTTGTCTGTCCGCAGCTCTCTGTCCTCCCTCTTACTTCTTTATCAGCTCTCGTGTCTTTCGTCCGTGTCCGTGTAGCTTCCCGTGTCCGTAGCTTCCCCGTGTCCGTAGCTTCCCCGTGTCCGTAGCTTTCCCGTGTCCGTAGCTTCCCCGTGTCCGCAGCTTCTCCCGTGTCCGCAGCTTCTCCCCCGTGTCCGTAGCTTCCGCAGCTTCCCCGTGTCCGTAGCTTCCCCGTGTCCGTAGCTTCTCCCGTGTCCGTAGCTTCTCCGTGTCAGTCGTTTTGAAGACTTTGAACCGGTCGGTCTCCTATTCAGTTCTGTTTGGCTGCCATTATCATTCAGTACACCTGGATGCTAAAATGTCTCTCTCTCTTTCATCTCCATCCCTCTCTCTCCCTCTCCTTTGTCTGTCTCTCTGTCCTCCCTCTTACTTCTTTATCTCTCTTTCTCCCATGACTCTCTTTATTTTTAAACTGTAGATCTATGAATATAAACGCCCCTCCCCCGACCTATTTCTTGCTGTCAGTCATGTCACAGTTATAAACTCGGCTTTCTGTAAATAAATAATGCTGAACTCAAACCAGCTGCTTTGAAAGATGGATAAATACCAGGGTAGAAAGACAGATAATTACCTTTCCATCTCCTCCTTCCCTCTCCTCCCTCTCTCATCTCTTTTCCTCTCATCCTCCCTCTGCTCTGGCAGCTGTGGACCGCCCCCCCCCTCTGTTTATCTAACATACTGGTGCATGTGACCATGTTTTAATTGTGATCTTGATAAGTCAAAGGCATGTAGCTGTTTAGTGCTCTGTAAATATTTGGCTATTAAAACAATTACATCACGTCCAAGAATGTAAACCTGACAAGGTTTCTTCCTGAGCATTATGAAATGTGGAAAAGTAAATGTTTGTGAAATAGGTAACGGGATTTCCTCTGTCATTGGCTGCAGTCTCGCAGTCCTTATCATGCTCAAACAGCCAATTAGAGGCAGAGGTCAGGAGCTGGCCCCTCCCACCGGGCTTCAGTGCAGTGTACTGTGGTTGGTCATTGTGTGTTGATTGGCAGCTTGGCTGTCATGCCCCTTATAGGTTGTGTAAGGCAGGGGTGGTGTAAGGTGTCAGTCATTGGATTTATCCCCACCTTGTGGTAAATCCCCACCCACAGCCCCAGATCAGGAATTTTCTCATGTATCTGCCCCCCATTAGTTTATTTTGTGTGTGTGTCAGTGTGAATGATTTTGTGTTTTGAAGTCTAACATTTTGCTGAAAAGTAGTATTTATATATACTGCATGTGTGTTTTTGTGGTTTACTCTGATGCAGCATTTATCGTGTCTGTGTGTGGTGTGTTTTACTCTGACACAGAAGTTATCTTGTAAGTGAGTGTGTGTTATGTGTTACTCTGATGCAGTATTGTGTGTGTGTGTGTGTGTTATGTGTTGCTCTGATGCAGTATTTGTAATGTGTGTGTGTGTTATGTGTTGCTCTGATGCAGTATTTGTAATGTGTGTGTGTGTTATGTGTTGCTCTGATGCAGTATTTGTAATGTGTGTGTGTGTTATGTGTTGCTCTGATGCAGTATTTCTCGTTTGTGTGTGTTATGTGTTGCTCTGATGCAGTATTTGTAATGTGTGTGTGTGTGTTATGTGTTGCTCTGATGCAGTATTTCTCGTTTGTGTGTGTGTATGTATTATGTGTTACTCTGACGCAGTATTTGTAATGTGTGTGTGTGTTATGTGTTGCTCTGATGCAGTATTTCTCGTGTGTGTGTGTTTTGCTGTAGAGTCTAACGGCGTGCGCTTCGCTCCAGAGCCCGAGTCTCTACGGGACACCCTGAGGGAGCCCCTCCCCCCTAAACAGGCCATCTTGCCCCCTAAGTGGCTGGTGAGCTCCACGCCAGAGCCAGGGAGCGAGGGCCGCCCCGAAACCCGGCCGCCACCGCTGCGCCATCGTACTCCTCCTCCTCCGGCTCCTCCTCCTCGTCCTCCGGGTCCTCTGTGATCAACGCGGCGTCCAAACCCACTCGAGGCATGACCTCTGGCCCCGCCCCACCTTCGTCCAGTGCTGGGCCCCTCCCCTCTTCCTCAGCCACGCCCACCCCCCTGCAGGTCAAGCAGCCGCCCGTCCCGCCCCCAAGCCTGTCAATCGCAACAGCAACCCTGCCCTGCTCGGTAAGTTGGCCACACCCATTGGATACACAGCCATTCCAGCATGACAGGCATGCAGAATGAGCCAAACACAAACACTCCTACAGAATACACAGTGAGCCAATCACAGCTGTAGACATGCAGAGTGAGCCAGTCACTGCTGAAGGCACACAGTGAACCAATCACAGCTGTAGACACGCAGAGTGAGCCAGTCACTGCTGAAGGCACACAGTGAACCAATCACAGCTGTAGACATGCAGAGTGAGCCAGTCACTGCTGAAGGCACACAGTGAACCAATCACAGCTGTAGACACACAGAGTGAGCTGCAGAAACATGAACACGTTTTGCAGAATTTATAGCTTTGGGTAGATTTCCTGCTGATCGCTTTTTTTGTCTGTCACACACCCACACAAACATCCACTCTGTCACACACCCACACAAACATCCACTCTGTCACACACACACACACAGCTGTAGACATGCAGAGTGAGCTGCAGAAACATGAATACGTTTTGCAGAATTTATAGCTTTGGGTAGACACACACACACACACACACACACACACACACACACACACACACACACACACACACACACACACACACACACACTCCTGCTGAGGGGTGCTGGCCTGCTCTGATTGGTCGCTGAGGGGTGCTGTCCTCTCTGATTGGTCGCTGAGGGGTGCTGTCCTCTCTGATTGGCCTGGGGGTGCAGCAGGTGTGAGTATTCAGCCCCATAGGAAGGGGTGGCAGTTAAAAACACGCTCCCTCCCCAGGGAGGATTCTGCCCAGATGGCTGAGCTGGCAGCCCAGCAGCCAGGCTGCTCATCCCCCTCTCCTCTCGTCCTCCGCCTGCTCTCTGTTGTTTTTCTGCTGTTTTTCAGCTCTTTCTCTCCAGAGAGATCAGCGCCTGAAATATTCACGCTGTTTGATCCTCCAGCCTCCCCCACTGTTAAACGCATTTCTGCACACAGTCTGTGTCCCCTCTCTGTGCGGCAAACTTAGTGTGCCGTGTGGTTTTAGTGGGTGAAGGAGTGATTGAGTTAATGCTGGACCTGGCAACCCTCTGAAAGAGAAATTACATTGAGACTATAGTGAGACAATAGTGAAATTGCATTGAGACTATAGTGAGACAATAGTGAAATTGCATTGAGACTATAGTGAGACAATAGTGAAATTGCATTGAGACTATAGTGAGACAATAGTGAAATTGCATTGAGACTATAGTGACACTAAGACTATAGGGAGACTGCATATAGACTTTGGTGAGATGAGCTCAGGGAAAGTCAGCAGCCAATTAAAACCCAAGAAACCAGGCAAGCTACACTGTGATCAGTTGCATAAACATACCAGTTAGCCACAGAGTAAGAGAGGGACCCAACTAGCCACAGAGTAAAAGAGAGAGACCCTGTTAGCCACAGAGTAAGAGAGAGAGACCCAGTTAGCCACAGAGTAAGAGAGAGAGACCCAGTTAGCCACAGAGTAAGAGAGAGAGACCCAGTTAGCCACAGAGTAAGAGAGCGAGAGACCCAGTTAGCCACAGAGTAAGAGAGAGACCCAGTCAGCCACAGAGTAAGAGAGAGAGACCCAGTTAGCCACAGAGTAAGAGAGAGAGACCCAGTTAGCCACAGAGTAAGAGAAAGAGACCCAGTTAGCCATGGATTAAGAATGAGACCCAGTTAGCCACAGAGTAAGAGAAAGAGACCCAGTAAGAGAGAGACCCAGTTAGCCACAGAGTAAGAGAGAGACCCAGTTAGCCACGGATTAAGAGAGAGACCCAGTTAGCCACAGAGTAAGAGAGAGACCCAGTTAGCCACAGAGTAAGAGAGAGAGACCCAGTTAGCCACAGAGTAAGAGAAAGAGACCCAGTTAGCCACAGAGACCCATTTAGCCAGAGTAAGAAAGAGACCCAGTTAGCCACAGAGTAAGAGAAAGAGACCCAGTTAGCCACAGAGTAAGAGAAAGAGACCCAGTTAGCCACAGAGTAAGGGAGAGACCCAGTTAGCCACAGAGTAAGAGAGAGACCCAGTTAGCCACAGAGTAAGAGAGAGAAAGACCCAGTTAGCCACGGATTAAGAGAGAGACCCAGTTAGCCACAGAGTAAGAGAAAGAGACCCAGTTAGCCACAGATTAAGAGAGAGACCCAGTTAGCCACAGAGTAAGGGATTAAGAGAGAGACCCAGTTAGCCACAGAGTAAGAGAGAGACCCAGTGACTCTGTTAAAAGTACTCTCCATTAAAATGTACAGGGAAGGAAAAACATGCATTTATTATCAAATGACTATTTTATTAATGATTGTAGAATAAATAATTAAATTAATTGATAGAATGTGAAGAAATGTGGGGAAAATATGGTTTACTCTAACAAACACCTGAGTGTATTCATCTAAGACTCCTTTAAGAGAGTGACTGAACGTAGACACAGACTCCTCCACGTCGTTGGGTGTACACAGGTGTGTAGTGAGAGCTTGAGGGAGCGGCCTTAGTGCGTGTGAGCGCTGCCTCTCTATGACACAGCGCCCCCTCCTGTACAGAGTCAGAAGAGCATCTGACAACAGTCTCCATTAATGTGTGCAGTTGGAGATGAGATCAGGCTGATGTGGGCCCTGTGAGATGGACGTTAGTAATTAGCTTGTTGTACGGCGTTTACATTGCTGTGGAGATGTGTTTCTGAGTGCTTTAAGGAGGCCAGTTTGAGGAGGCACACGTTAGTAATTAGCTCGTTCTGTGGCGTTTACACTGCTGTGGAGATGTGTTTCTGAGTGCTTTAAGGAGGCCAGTTTGAGGAGGCACACAGGAATCTGCGATAGATGGAGCACATTTGGCGAGGGATCGTGTTTATGCCGTCCTGTCTTGGGGACGGTATCCTTCACGGATTATTTATACGCTACCTGTGCGGGTGCAGTGTCAGACCCTGAATCTGAGTGGGTTTAGACAGTTGCAGCAGTTTGTGTGTGCGTGTGCGCCTGCGTGCGTGTGTGTGAGTGTGAGAACTTTGGCTGTTTCTGGGTAGGAGTAGGCAGTGTACTGTTCTGTATGTGAATGGTACATGCTGTAGGGGCTGTGTGGGGGTATTTTGGGGGTTCGGTGTTTGTTTAGGGGGGCTGTTTGGGGGTATTTTGGGGGTTCGGTGTTTGTTTAATGTTTGTTTAGGGGCATTTGGGGGGTTCGGTGTTTGTTAGGGGCTGTTTGGGGGTATTTGTGGGGTTCGGTGTTTGTTTAGGGGCTGTTTGGGGGTATTTTGGGGTTCGGTGTTTGTTTAGGGGCTGTTTGGGGGTATGGGGGTGGCTGAACCCTCCTGTCTCCGCTGGTTTCCCAGCCTCCACCCTGCAGAGAGGTGAGAACATGCCGTTCCCCTTGTACTGGTCCTGTTGGAAGAGGGAGGGCGAGTATGACGTCTACCTGTCCCTGCCTGTGTACCTGTGCCGCCGCGCTGGAGCGCCCCGCTCAGGTAACGCCATCTCCGTGGCGACGGCGCATGGGTCGCATGCCTCACCCAGCCCCGCCCGGCGACGGGCCTAACCTGTGACCTCTGACCTGTGACATGCGTGGAGCATGCGCTCGCTTGCTCATCTGCGTTGCCGTGACAGCAGGATGGCAGCGACCCTCGCATGCCCCAGCTGTAACCCCGCCCCGCCGCATGTCTCACCTGCGTCTCACTCCGAGCATTACGTCAAACCTGTGACCCTGTGACTCTGCAGCAGCTCCAGAGGGCTGGAGAGAGTGGGGGAGGAACCTGCCCCTCATGACTACCCATGGCTTCCATTACACACCCCATCTCTGAGTGTGACTGCCAGTGATGTCATCGCTTTATCACGGCCTGCGTGAGGCGCTCAGCTGGACAAACACAATCTAAACTCTCTTAGCCACGCACGCAATCTAACGCATGCTCATGCACACGCACGCACACACACACGCACGCACACACACACGCATGCTCATGCACGCACACTCAGTATTTCCCATAATCAATAATAACTCCCCTTGGTTATGGGGGAACAGAAACTGTTCCTTCAAGACTCGGAAGCGACCTTTTTAGCCTCTCCTCCACAACCTTCTCCCTGTAACCCAAACTTTACACATAACAATCTTACACTTAATCATTCATACTTGTGCTGGTGTGCAACGGCCTGAAGGCCTGTGGACCCCAGACTGGCAGTGAAGCAGTGAATCACTGAAGCGGCTCACTCTGCAGACTGGCAGTGAAGCACTGAAGCAGACGAACCCTCACACTGCTCTTCACCTCCATCATCTCATCCTCGGCTCTGACAGGCTTGATTTTGGGGAGCCCCAGTGTGTTGGGGTTCACTCTGGGGTTCTTTCTCTGCCCATTAGAGAGTGGGAGGGTAGGGCAGCTGGCTGAGCGTGCCTGTCTCCTCCCCTCTCTGCCCCTCAGCCAATTGCTTGCCTCCATTTGAGAGTGTTGGCCAATCAGGGGGTCTGTTAGAGAAGGAAATGGACATGCCTTTTCGTCTCTGGAGTCGTGTGGCTGTGTGTTCCTGATGCTGCGTGTTTGCATGCACACTCACACTCACCTGGGCTTGTGTGTGTCAGAACATCACTGCCTGTAATGTGTGTGTGTGTGTGTGTGTGTGGCGCGCGCCTGTGGGCGTGTGTGTTAGTGTAGCTGTTCTGACACAGTAATGTGTGTGTGTGTGTGTGTGGGCGAATGTGTGTGTACATGTGTGTTGGTGTGTGTGTGCGCACGTGTGTGTTGGTGTAGCTGTACTCACGCAGTTGGTAATGTGTGTGTCTGTATGTGTGTGTGTTGGTGTCGCTGTTCTCACGCAGTCAGTAATGTGTGCGTGCGTGTGTGTTAGTGTGCATGTGCTGTACTGTGTTTATGTGTGTTTGCGTGTGTGTCTGTATGTGTGTGTGTTGGTGTAGCTGTTCTCATGCAGTCAGTAATGTGTGCGTGCGTGTGTGTTAGTGTGCATGTGTGTGTGTTGGTGTAGCTGTTCTCACAGTCAGTAATGTGCGTGTGTGTGTGTGTGTTTCCCTGCAGAGCTGTCCCAGGGAGCTGGGGGTGTGAGTCTGGTCACCTCTAAGCCGTCTCCCCCGATGCCCCCGAAGAGAACTACGCCAGTCACCAAGCGCTCCGAGACCCGCCCACACCCTGCGGTGGCCCCTCCCCCCTGTCTGAGGAGGACTTCCAGCTGCCCCCCCCTCCACCCTCACCCCCTCTCCCCTCCCACGTGCCCCCCTCCCCACCCCGGTCCCTGGTGCACCAGCACTCCTACCCCCACCCACTGCCCCAGCCGCTGCCCCCCAGCCCGCCGGCCGAGCCGCCGCGAAACCCCCCCATCCCGCTGCACATCATGATCCAGCGAGCCCTGACCAGCCCCGGCCCCGCCCTGCCCAACCCCGACGGCTCCCAGCGCGCCCACTCACTGCTGTTTGAGACCCCGCCCGAGTACCAGGGAGATCCCAGCCGTGCGCGGACACTGCCCGTCACCATCCAGCCCCTCAAACTGTGAGTGCGCCCCCTACTGACTGTTCAGCGCACACCACACTGTTACACTGCAGTTATGAGTTATACCGCTGCCATACCCTGACTGCTGTAATGTTTCTATTATACTGCAGACAGTTTGTTACGCCGCTGCGCACTCATCACAAAGGTGTACTGTTCTTGTTACACTGAGGTTGTGTTTCTGAAGTTTTACTACTGTAGTGGCTAAAATGTTCCTTCCTATTTTCCAATGTTCCTCAGCCACTGTTGGAGCAACTGGTTGATTGCACTGGTTTCTGATGCGTGTGTGTAAACGAAATTTCCAAATACGTTTGTCGGGGAAAAGATTGGACTACAGTTTCATCATTACTCAGCCATTAGTGCTTGTGTTACAGTGCAGACCTCTCATACCATTTCACAGCAGTGTTATTTCTCCTCCTCTCCCTCTCCATAACTCACTCTCTCTGTTTTCCCTGCAGGGCGGAGGATGACTACTCTGATGAGGAAGATGAGGAGGAGGAGTCAGAGCCAGAGCCCCTCCCCCTGCAGGCGGAGCTTGAGCCACGCAGTCGCCGTTGCCTGGTGGGGGACGTGGGTGTCACCATCATACCCGAGGGGGAGGGGCCAGAGACCAGCGAGGAAGAGGAGGAGGAGGAGGAGGATGAGGAGGAAGAAGAGGAGCTAGAGGAGGAAGAGGAAATGAGGCCGGATGATGAGAGTGACTCTGACGGGCCGGTACTCTACAAGGATGACGACTCCGATGAAGATGAAGATGATGAGGAAGAATGCCCGTCCAGTAGGTGTCTGACACACACACCTGGCTCTGCACACATAATCTATGAGTGTCTGAGGAACTTTCCTGGCCTGGGGTTCCCTTCCTGTGTGCGTGTGTGCACGTGTGCGTGTGTGTGTGTATAAAAGTGTGTGTATGTGTGTAACGGTGTGTGTGTGTGTATATATAACAGTGTCTGTGTGTATATCTCTCTGGCTGCAGGCTCCCTGGCCAGCAGAGTGAGGAGGAAGGACACTCTGGCTCTGAAGCTCAGCTCTCGGCCCTCAGCTCCAGACCGGCCAGCTCGGGAGAGGGATGAGCAGAGCGCCCTCTCCTGGCAGAGCAGGGAACAGTGGGAGGCCATACGCACACAGATTGGCACTGCGCTCACCAGGTACACACACACACACACACACACACACGCTGAGCTCACCAGGTACACACACACACACACACACACACACGCTGAGGTCAACAGGTACACACACACACACACACACGCTGAGCTCACCAGGTACACACACACACACACACACGCTGAGCTCACCAGGTACACACACACACGCTGAGCTCACCAGGTACACACACACACACACACACACACACACACACACACACATGCTGCGCTCACCAGGTACACACACACACACACAAACACACCAGGCATGAATACAACTAAACGCTAAACTGGAGTTGCGTGTGTTAGTGCATGCATGAGTGTGTAACACAGCGTGTCTCCTGCAGACGACTCAGTCAGAGGCCCACAGCAGAGGAGCTGGAGCAGAGAAACATTCAGCAGAGTATAAACCCTCAGCTGGAGCGGGAGAAAACATTCAGTGCTGGAGATGAAAGCTGTGAAGCCCATCGTATGCAAAAGCCAGCTATCATGGGACCGTTTCAAATGGCTCCATTTGACAGATTAATATAATTTTCAGTCATTTTAGAGAAGCCAAATGATTGATTCAATAAAGTGAAATTGAATTTGATAAGAAATATGACTGAAATGAATACAATACTCATTGTTATTGTGAGTGATGCCAATCACTTTAGAGAATATGAGATTCCTCTATGATCCGAACCTCACAGAAAGCAGTAAGACAGGGTGTCACTCTTCTGGCAAGCACAGGGAGAGCTTAAACTGAGCTAACGGTGTGAGAAATGAAATTTGGGGATTAAGGGTCATTTGATTTGAGTTCAGGTGATTGGCCTTCATCCCCCCGGCAGCTGTGTGTCCATTCAGGGCCGGAGTCCGGCCAGTAGACTGGAGAGGCAGGAAGCACAGAAGAGACGCTAAACAGCTGATCTCAGCACACCTAAGCACTTAGAAATACACGCAGTCTTCCACGCCAGGGGGCTATCAGTGAAGGCAGAATAAGAATGAAATGCTGTAAAATTAGCCAGTGGATATTTCACTCTCTTTGCTGGGATGAGAAAACCATTAAAACGAAATGTGTCAAAACAAAACCCAACAGCATGCACTGAGTTTAGCTCCAGCTAACTGGAACAGCTCCATGCAGGCTGGCCGTGGCCCCTCTAACTGTAGGGAGCCGGCCCGGCACTGGGGCAGGTTTGGGCAGGACTGTTCAGCTGTGATGTGACTCTGTGTCTCTCCTCCGCAGCTAAGAATGAGGCGGACAGACAAGCGGAAGTGAGAGAAATCAAACGCAGGCTCACCAGGAAGGTAAGATTGGCTGCTCCACACGCGAGAAGGATCATGTGACCTGGTGCTTCACACGCTAACCGCCCTTCGGAATACCAGCTAGGCCCAGTCTCTTTTATATGAGAGATCCTTAATTTCTGTTGGATCATTCCTGGTAAATTTAAATATCAAAGGAACACAGGACAGACCCCACCACATGCTAACAGAACCACAGTGACAGACATTCCACATGCAGTGAGCGGGCACACCACATGCTAACAGGCCTTATCACTATGGAACTAGCCTACTCCATGCTAACGGGGAACAGTGTGATTAGCTGGGATGGCGTTGGTGTTAAAATGGCGGCGTTGGGCCCTGGCCAGGCTGCTGGGTGCTGCTGATAGGAAGAGGCCACTGATGAGCCCAAAGGGGGAGGAGCCTGATCACACATGTCCACTGAGGGCAGCGAAGTGAATGTGTCAGTCTGAGCATGCTCAAACGGGCTGTGCCACCAGGCTGTCTGATGATCCCCGGAGTGCCTGTGTGCTGCACTCATGCGCCCAACGTGTGAGATCTCAGTGCGTTCACTCAGCGCTTCACTGTCACCGGGGAGAGCTGTCAGAGGATGCGAGGCCTGCCGTTTATTTGGGAGAGCATTAGATGAGTGTGAATACCGTAACTTTGACGATAAGAAAGGTGGAGCAAGCAGAAGGCAGGATTGAAGGAACAGAGTTAGACACACAAAGCATGTGAGATATGCTGTATAAACCCACCCTCTGTCTGTCTGTCTGTCTGTCTGTCTGCAGTTGAGTCAGAGGCCCACTGTGGCGGAGCTCCAGGCCCGGAAGATTCTGCGCTTCCATGAGTACGTGGAGGTCACTAACGCCCAGGACTACGACCGCCGCGCTGACAAACCCTGGACTAAACTAACGCCTGCTGACAAGGTGAGCACAGTCTCTACTTTCGACCCCACCTGTAGCTCTGTGTACCTGCAGTGTCACCTGTAGCATCTGTGTTTTTGTGGGGTTTTCCCCTTTATCTCCACACCGCAAAGTTTATCTTTACACTTTTTTCGGTTTCAATATTATACTCAAAAAACTTCCATACAGGCCTCTGCTGTTTCCTACCAGCCATTGTAGGCCTACCTCTTTTCGGAAAGCCGTTCGATGGAATATTCTACTCCCTTAAATAAATGGCTGTAACGATTCCTCAAACAGCATCATATACAGGTTGGAGTATCTAAGCTCATGCCAGTCTAAGACAGGAGTTTCCATTGTCTTTGAGGGTGTAGTTTATTAACAACAAAAACTAAAAATATTTCATGTTATTTATCATTTTATTTCAGTTTTAGACATTGTTGTTCGTTTCGTTTAGTTTACGTTTTTTGTTCTTGTTTTATTAATTATTTTAGTTTACGAAAATGTTTGTCATTTGATAGTTTTCGTCTCAGTTTAAGGTTTAGTGTACGATAACAACCTTTTAAGAAAAGGAGCACTGTAATTTATTTTAACATGTTCAAATGTTATTATGGGGACATTCTACACTGTTCAGACTCAGAGATAATAAAACGGCTGCGCTGATGCTGAAAGCCTGTGTAGGCCCATTTTTTTCTCCATACAGAAAATCAATCAGGTATCAATAAGAGAATTGATAAAGAATCAGACCGATAAGCAGAATCGATAATGGCATTGGTATCAATAAAATCTTATCAATTTCCATTCCTACCTGTAGCTCTGTGTACCTGCAGTATTACCTGTGTTTGGGTAACAGGCCTGTGTAGGTTTGTTTTGGACTCTCTAATCCCACCCCCTTCTCCTCTGCCAGGCTGCCATCCGGAAGGAGCTGAACGAGTTTAAGAGCTCCGAGATGGAGGTGCACGAAGAAAGCAGGATCTACACCAGGTAACTCACCTGAGTCCGGCCCATTCCGTAAGAGCAGAGGACAGGTGGATGCTGGAGAGGAGCGGAGAGTCCAGCCTGGCCCTGCTCATGGGTCCGGTCAGTCAGAGTGTGAATCGCACCCTCCCCTGCGCAGAGCGACTGCCATGGGAATACAGCCCTGAGCACGGCGCCCCCTACAGCATGTTAACATGTTCACACCTAGCCACATATCCAGAGCCATGAGAACAATTACAGTCATTTTTTAAAATGTATTTAGCAGGTTCTCATGTGACGTGTTTAGGAGGGCATACTTTTATAAAGCTGGATGTTTACTGGAGAAATGAAGTTCCATGCTTCAGGGCCCAATAGCAGTGTCCGTCTCTAACCACTGTACTACCCTGTATCCTCTGAGTTTACAGCTTACTTCCTTCTCCTTCCCCGGCAGGTTTCATCGCCCGTAGCGCCCCCCTCAGGCTGGGAGTAAAAGCACTTATACTGCGAGCAGCGGGACGCCATGTGAGCGGGCGGCAGCGGGGGTGCATGGGTCTGGTGCTCACACTAAGGACTGCCTTGTTACTCTTCTGAATGTACAGTAGCACCCATCAGGAACAACCTGCAAACCAGATGAGACGGCCACTCCCTCACCACCTGCCCGCAGCTGCTACAGCTGCGGCTGCTTCTGCTGCAGCTGCGCAGTGGTGACGCCGGCCGTGTCAGGAAAGAGGACAAATGCAGTATTTCCCCCAGGACACTGTGGGGGAACCGTGTGCCAAGACTAGAGGAGAGGCTGGGGGAGGCCTCCCAGCCACCGGGGGCGCTGTGGCCCCTCCCTCTCCCCCTCTCCGGGGAATGTCCGGGTGGCCTTTTTCTGCGTTTATTTTCTACTGAACATTTGATTCTCTTTTATCCTTGATCAGGAAAAAAAACATAATAACTAATGATAGTAATAATAATGTTGGCGACCGTAATAATAATGATAAGAATAATCCTGGTAATAGTAGCTGACTGAAACTGGCGGCAGTGAGAGGAAGACTGACGTATATCGTGTGAACGGAGGCGCTCTGGAAAAATTGTGTATTTGTGTAAGTGTGTGTGTATAGATCGCTGTAATTTTCATAGCCTAATAACCTGGAACAATATGATATTGAACATTTCTGTGATGCACAAGGCTTTTGTTTTGTATTTTTTGTTTTGGAAACGGATGAGTGTGGCGGGGAGCTGTGGGGGCGGGGTGCCCTGGCTGCATTCTCATTGGCTCCCCGGGTGCCCTGGCTGCGTTCTCATTGGCTCCCCGCTGTGGCTGCGTTCTCATTGGCTCCCCGCTGTGATCAGCCATGAAGTCCAGTCTTAAATAGAATGTAGCGTACGTCCTTCACCTGACCAGTGCTGAATCTCAAACACAATCTGACACGCCCTTCAAGTGCTTTAAAACGTGCTTCTGTGTCTTTGCTTTTTTAATGAAAAAATATTGAATAATTAGTTTTTATTACAGCCATGGAAGTTTTAAAAAAAAAAAAAAAAAAAGTGCAGACTGACAAACTTATTCAATTGGTAAATGAAGGCACCTTAAAAAGATTTAACTGTAAAATAACCTTTTTTTTTTTAAGTGAGCGCAGAATTCAGGGTGAGGTGTAACTGTAGAGCCAAGAAGTTAAACACTACACAAAAACATGCACCTCTGATGGTCGACAGGGAAAACATTTCGGCAGGAAAATACGTTTTATTTTTACTTCAGAAAAATGATTATGGGCCAGTAGGAAGTCTGACGCTGTACAGTCTGTTCTGTAGATTACATTACTGTCATGTATATCTTGTCTTCCTATTTTAAAAATATTTTAAATATAATAAAAGTATTATAGGTTGTTGTTTTTTAAGCACAAAAATGTTAGTGTATTATTAAATGACACTATTAGAACAGGATGAGACAGCCCTGTTCAGTTTATCTTACAGTTGTATAGTTTTTGTTCTTTTTTTTTTTTTTTTTTTTTTTTAAGAAATGTCATTGAATTTTAGCAACCGAGGGCAATTTCTGTTTAGCTGTAAATGGTCACTTCAGAATCAAATTAAAAGCTTTCAAAAATCACTTGGGTTTGTGTTGTGTGTCTGCATTTTCTGGGCTGTGCCTCTGATGCACGGGTTGTGGCTCTCGTGCTTTCTCACTGTGTTCAGCATCAGCGCTGCGGCTTGCCTGGAGAAAATGCTCAGGCTTTCAGACTGCAGGCATTTTTGAAAACCAGAGGTGGTGGTTTAAAGGCCTGGTACAGGAGCGTGTTTGGGAAGAATGCACTACCCCTGTAGGGTCCTGAGCTGAGGGGCTTATCTGCAGAGCTCAGGTAAACTCACGTTTGCCTACAGAGTACAGTACAACTGCAACACTTTGGTGCGCAGGAAAGTCAGGTGGGATCAGATGGAATGTAGATGTTTTGCTGATGAATCTGGTGTCTACAAAGCAGTTTTCAGATTTCAGTACTGTTGGTTTATTTTTGCAGATAAAAATGACTTGTGAGACGCAGAAGAATGTTTGCCACATCTTTCAAACTCTGTCTCTGCTGCCACCTGGTGGCATGGTGATGTACTTCAGCAAACACCTCTGACTTTCCTTCAGCACAAACTTGTTTGGTTCAAAATACTGATAAACACTGCTGTGAATATTTTAAACTTGAATATTAATCTCAATTTTCTTCAGTGTTAAAGTTAACAAAATTCTCATTTTTAATTGTAGTAATTTTCTCTCTTGTAAAGCTTGCATTTCCAAAGTTCAAGGGAAAACTATTTGATAAAGTGAAAACAGTAAAAAATGAACAATAAAGTGGTGTTGCATGAATGCAAGCTTTTGTACCCACACCGTGTGTAGTGCATAAATTGCAGCGCCCATGGTGTGCTAACCTGACGGTGCTGTCCCTGATAGACTGGCAGCTGAATGGACATTCTCACCTGTGTGTGCGTCTCAGCTCCTATCTCAGGACAGCCAGAGACTATTTTACACCCTACAGGCCACACAGGGTACTACAAGAGCCAGTGACTATTTTACACCTGTTGCCCCAAATCCAAATTATTCAATGTTAGCGAGGGCTATGGGCCAGTTATACCCTTCAAACATTTCCACCGTGTCTGTCATTCAAGACTTAACTGATATCCCCAATAACTTTCTCCTTACGTATGGCACCTGCACAGAGGACAGCAGCAGTAGCAGCGGGTGTGTGTGTCTCAATGCTCGCCTACTGTAACACAGGAGAGCAGAAATGAGCTTTAACTCAGTTCAAATTAATTTTAATTGTTCGCCTAACCAGAAGCGTATTGAAATGTGTTAATATGTTACATTCGTTGCTGATAAAATTCGAAGTATGCTGTTAAAATTATTACTTTATTCTACAGTTTAAAATATCAAGCATTTTGTCCCGGTGTATAAAAATTCTCATCACTCAAAACTCAATTTCAGGTAGGGAGTATTGTGAAGCAGTTTTGAGTGTCATTGAGCTTGTTTGGGCCTGAAATGGTTAAGGCGGTCTGACGTACGCGGACCTGGAGCGGAAACCAGAGCGGCTCCTGAACCGCATGGTCAGAGTGCGAGCGAAGGGAAGGAGGTACAGTAACGCTGCGTTGGGTCGGGTTGGGTTGGGTTCAGCCTGAAAGACTATTCAAAAAGACAGTCATATAAACCGCTGTGCAAACTGGTGGCGTGTGAATATGTTGTTAGCATGGTGGTTTTTGAGCTTACTTGTTGGTAAAGGGTTTGAAACAAACCAGTAAGCTAACGTGCAGTGTAGCAAGGAGTATATGGCTGACTTCTGAGGTGTAGCTAGCGAGACCTAAGAGTAGAGCTTGGTATCACAATGTATGTTGGTGAAATCTGATCGAAAGCTGCCGTCTTAGTTTACTTTCCCACTGGAGAAATGTAATTCTCGAGGTTTGTAAGCAAACGCCTACCTCGCTAACGTTAGCTGGCGTACATGCATAGATGACTGCACTGACTGATTGAATTAGCAAACTGGTTTTGTTCTCGACCAGAAATAACTTGCTGTGTAAGTGTTAAAATAGTTCGTCAGTCACGCTTTGCCTGTGTGTAAATAGCTACTGTACATAGCTATAGCACTGAGTGAATAATTGGAGGTGAAGAATAAACAGGGTCGTAGTTTTTGCAGTTAAACAAGGGTGTTGTTACTGTGCTATTGTCAATCGTTGGCCGATATCCAGATTTGATTTATCGCGTTTAGGAAAGTTGCAGCTGGGCTTGATTCAGCTCGCTTGCATGCTCAAGGCCCTTTGAACATTTAGCGGGTTTCTTCTTGAACACTTCGAATCAGGAAACTGTTTCCACTGCCTGTCGCCATGCTTTAAAAAATGCTATTGAAAAAAAAAAGTGATGGTGTAAAACTGTTGGTGTTTAACGACAGGCTTGTACATCGGCTGCTGTCAGTCATATTTTGGAGGGTTTGTTAATTTAGCATGACCGTCTCCCTGCCTTGCGAGCAACAACTGCTGAAATCCGTTTACAACAGCAGCGGTGTGTGTGTGTGTGTGTGTGTGTGTGTGTGTGTGTGTGTGAGTGCAGTCAGCTGGCTAACTAGATTCAATTGTGACCTGGTCGTTAGCTAGCTGTCTTGCTAGCAGACAAAGCTTGCAAGTTAACTTCCTTTGGTAAATGAACTTGCCTCTGCCGTTGAGCGTTGGAAAGGCGGTGTATGTTGAATAGCATCTTAGCTAGCTGCATGGCTGGCTTTGAACTGAATTAAGGAGGCTTACGCTGCGTCCTATCAGAGGTTACAGTGGAGTCAGGATTTAAAATGAGAGTGTGACGTATAATTCTGGCGACACGGTGCAGCACGCAAACGGGCGCATTTAGTACCAGGCTGTACACGTCTGGGACGCCGAACAGCAGAGAACTCATTTTAAAAATTTTAAATGATCAGTTAGTTAATTGCACAGTAAAACTGATTTACTGACTGAAAGGTGTTTCTTTTATGTTGAGCTTGTTTCGATTTTCTTATATCTAGTCTGTTTGCTAGCTAGCAAACTACTAATTCAGTCTTTCTATCAAGTTAACAGGTAAGGGAAGACTCTCACAGTGTGACTATATTCTTTATTTGTAATTATACAAAAGCAACATTTGTTGATTATTTAACTCGGGTAACGTCGTCAACACACGCAGATGTTGATGCTTATTTTGGCTTTGCTTATTTGGTCACTGTGCATCAGCTGTAAGATCAGAAGTAGTTTTGTGCGTCAGCGTTGCACCCGGCGGGGAGAACCAGGAGTGAGCGCCTTTCGTGCAATTTTATTTATTATCGGTCGGAGCAAAGTTAATGACAACAGCATACTTCTCTTGTTACTCGGTGATAAAAATCCGAGCGTTCGTCTGTTAGCCATACAGAGGTCTGAATTCTTCGTCCAGTGCCTCATCGTGTCCCTGTGTTTGTTGTTTAGGATTTGCAGCCAGCATGCCAGGAAAGAAACCAGCAAAGAGAGCAAGCCAACCAGAGGACATAAAATCCACCAAAAAAGTAAAAGGTAAGTATCAGTTTTTTTTCTGCATCCGTTTGTGCATTTCTCTACAGAGTGTTAGTGTGTTGCATTTCTCCTCTGTTTGGTCTTGCAGTCTTGTGTGGTGGAAGGCCTTATGTTGTTTGTTGTTGCACAGTAAAACACAGTAAGGAATGCAGTGTGTTTGTTGCTGGCATACCAGCCCATCTGTAGAGTCTTTGTTTAGCAGTGATTTCTCTCTGCTCTGTGCTACTGAGCTGTGTTTCTCAGTCTTTCCCCACAAGCAAATGGCCCACGGTGGCCACAGGCCTCTCTGGAATATAAAGCTGAGAACTTTGGAAGGAAGGAATGAGAGGCAGACTAACTCAGCACTGTGCTACCTGTCTGTGGCTCTCTCTCTCTCTCTCTCTCAGGCCTGTCTGTGGCTCTCTCTCTCTCTCTCTCTCTCTCTCTCTCTCTCTCAGGCCTGTCTGTGGCTCTGTCTCTCTCTCTCTCTCTCTCAGGACGGTCTGTGGCTCTGTCTCTCTGGGGGTGGGGGGGGTTTCTTTTTGACCCTATCCTTCATAGTTTGGTGTATGACTCTCTTCCTGTGTGTGTCTCTTGTATTGTCCATATGTGTTTGCCTGTTTCTGTATTTTAATGTACCTGCATCTTTATGTGTGTCTCTCTTTCCAGTCTCCCACAGCAGCCATGGGAGGGAGGTGGGGCAGGTTCTGGTTCTGGGACAGGGGGATGTGGGCCAGCTGGGCCTTGGGGAGGACGTGATGGAGAGGAAGAAGCCCGCTTTGGTCAGCCTGCCAGAGGGGGTGCTGCAGGCTGTGGCAGGAGGCATGCACACAGTCTGCCTCAGCGAAACAGGAAATGTGAGTTCTGCCAGCACATGGACCTCATTAGGCGAGGCTCTGAGAGCCTGCTGTATGTCTCTGCAGGTCCTGCCTGTTGGGGGTTCTGTGATGGTGACTGTCGATTGTAATCATGCTGCTAGCTGGTATAGCATAGCACAGAGCCCTGGCCACACTGTCATTGACGGGGTCTGTGGAGGAGTGTGTGTTATACAGGCATACAGGTTCAACTGCAGCGTGTGCGTGTGTTTACATTCGGCTGTGGTGTGTGTGTGTGTGTTGTGCAGGTTAAGCTGTAATGCATGGTGTGTTGTACAGGTGTACGGGTTTTGGCTGTAATGCGTGGTGTGTTGTACGGGTTTTGGCTGTAATGCATGCGTTTGTGTGTTGTAAAGGTTTACATGTACGGCTGTAATGCATGTGTGTAGTACAGGTGTGTACGTTCTGCTGTGACGCACGTGTGTGTTGTACAGGTGTGCATATTCTGCTGTGATGCATGTGTGTGTGTGTTGTACAGGTATACACGTTCGGCTGTAATGTGTGTTGTACAGGTTTACATGTTTGGCTGTAATGCATGTGTGTGTTGTACAGGTGTACACATTCGGCTGTAATGCGCGTGTGTGTTGTACAGGTGTACATGTTCGACTGTAATGCGCGTGTGTTGTACAGGTGTACACGTTCGGCTGTAATGCGTGTGTGTGTTGTACAGGTGTACACGTTCGACTGTAATGCGTGTGTGTGTTGTACAGGTGTACACGTTCGACTGTAATGCGTGTGTGTGTTGTACAGGTGTACATGTTCGACTGTAATGCGTGTGTGTGTTGTACAGGTGTACACGTTTGACTGTAATACATGCGTGTGTTGTACAGGTTTACATGTTCGACTGTAATGCATGTGTGTTGTACAGGTGTACACGTTCGGCTGTAATACGTGTGTGTGTGTTGTATAGGTTTACATGTTTGACTGTAATACGTGTGTGTGTTGTACAGGTGTACATGTTCGACTGTAATGCGTGTGTGTGTTGTACAGGTGTACACATTCAGCTGTAATGCATGTGTGTGTTGTACAGGTGTACACGTTCGGCTGTAATGACGAGGGCGCTCTGGGTCGGGACACGACAGAGGAGGGCTCAGAGATGAGTCCGGGAAAGGTGGAGCTGGCGGAGCGGGTGGTGCAGGTGTCTGCTGGGGACAGCCACACTGCCGCCCTCACCGAGGAGGGGGCCGTTTACATCTGCGGCTCTTTCAGGGTAAGCCATGGGGAGGGGTGGGGGTCGCCCCAGAGTCTGTCATACGCACGCAGTGCTGCACGTCTGGTTCATTAGTAAAACAGTGCTGCACCTCTGGTTCATTAGTAAAACAGTGCTGCACCTCTGGTTCATTTGTAAAACAGTGCTGCACCTCTGGTTCATTAGTAAAACAGTGCTGCACCTCTGGTTCATTAGTAGAACAGTGCTGCACCTCTGGTTCATTAGTATAACAGTGCTGCACCTCTGGTCCATTAGTATAACAGTGCTGCACTTCTGGAGATGTGCTTTACTAATGAACCAGAAGTTAGAGTTGAGTTACCACATCCACGGTGTATCCTAGTGTCGTCATATTTCCAGCTCTGCTATGGGCAGCCCCGGTCAGGTGAGGGTGAGAGCACACTGGTGGCTGACCTTACACAGGTGTGCTCTGAGTTTACAACGGTCTTTATTTCCTCAAATCAGGACAATAACGGAGTGATCGGCCTGCTGGAGCCCATGAAGAAATGCACGGTGCCCGTCCAGGTGCCTCTCGAGGAGCCCGTCATTAAGATCGCATCCGGTGAGCTGATCCTAGATCTGTGCTCGGCTCCCACAGCACTGATCCCAGTGTAGCACTCAGCGCCCACAGCACTGATCTCAGATCAGTGCTCAGTACACCCTTTCACACAGGGCTCGTCCAGCGCCAGATTTTCCTAACTCCACAATTATTCAGTTAAAGTTTAAAATTCATCACAAATTTTATGCAGATTTGGTACCCTGAGAGATTTGAGCTTAAATTGATGCTCTGCTTGAACTTGATTCGTGTTTGTAGCGCTGCAGGCTAAAATGCGTCGCACAGTGAGATGTCAGTTCTAAAGTTAATGAAGTGTACAGGTTTGACTGGGTGACTGACCCCAGACATTTGCGGTACCTGTGTGTCTCCTGTCTCACTGTTCTCACCTGTGTGTCCATTGCACAGGTAACGACCACCTGGTGATGCTGACGCTGGGGGGAGATCTGTACAGCTCCGGCTGCGGGGAGCAGGGGCAGCTGGGAAGGGTCCCAGAGCGCTTCGCCAACCGAGGGGGCAGGAAGGGCCTGCGTAAGTACCCCACCCATTCCCAGAATGCACCCCCACACTGCCATCACCCCAGAATACAGCACCACACTGCCGTAACCCCAAAACACAGCACCACACTGCCGTCACCCCAAAACACTGCACCACACTGCCGTCACCCCAAAACACTGCACCACACTGCCGTCACCCCAGAATACAGCACCACACTGCCGTCACCCCAGAATACAGCACCACACTGCCGTCACCCCAGAATACAGCACCACACTGCCGTCACCCCAAAACACAGCAACACACTGCCGTCACCCCAGAATACAGCACCACACTGCCGTCACCCCAGAATACAGCACCACACTGCCGTCACCCCAGAATACAGCACCACACTGCCGTCACCCCAGAATACAGCACCACACTGCCGTCACCCCAGAATACAGCACCACACTGCCGTCACCCCAGAATACAGCAACACACTGCCGTCACCCCAGAATACAGCAACACACTGCCGTCACCCCAGAATACAGCACCACACTGCCGTCACCCCAGAATACAGCACCACACTGCCGTCACCCCAGAATACAGCACCACACTGCCGTCACCCCAAATTACTGAGGTGCATCTGAAAACATGCTGTTGATTTTATCATACAATGGCAAGTAGCCTCTTATCCCTTTCATTTATTTTGTAATTCCTCGGTCAGTCCACGTTTTAACCTTAATTCATACCTGCGTTGAACAGGCCTTTCAGAAAGATCTGAGCAGTTTTTGTGTTTGTCTGTGTTGGTGTGGTGTGTGTGTGTGTTCCTGTGTTCGCGTGTGTGTGTATGGACTTAGAGCGGCTGCTGGTCCCTCAGCTTGTGCACTTCAGATCTCGGGGGCGCGTTCATGTGACGGATGTCTTCTGTGGAGCGTACTTCACCTTCGCGGTGTCCAAGGAGGGCCATGTCTATGGCTTTGGCCTGTCCAACTACCACCAGCTGGGTGAGTGACCAATCACAGCCTCAGATACAGTCAGCTGAGGGAGTCTAGCCAATCATAGCTCCAGCAGGGAGAGTTTCTAACCAATAATGGCTACAGTTGGGTGAGTCACTAACCAATCATGGCCTTAGCTGTTAAGATTTTAGCTCTAGATTGTTCCAGACTTCAGAAATGAGTTTATAACAGGATTATTTGGGCATTTCTGTTGTGTTTGAAACTGAAGTTTGAGATGAGAAACGGAGGCTGTCCAGTTTGTCAGAGTAGCTGTATAATCGCGTAGCTGAAGAGATGAAGTTAAAGCTGTGTGTTTCATCTGGCTCAGGTACCTCGGGCACAAACACCTGTTTCTCACCTGTGAAGCTCACTGCCTTTAAGAACTCCACCACATCCTGGGTCAGCTTCTCTGGAGGCCAGCACCACACAGTCTGCCTCGACTCAGAGGGTGAGTGGGCCGGACTTCCTGTTTACCACTTCCTCTTGTGTGTAGCTGTGTTTATAAACTGCAGTAACCATTGTCCACCTGTATCAGTGGAGTTGTTGGGTTTTAGCATCCCTTTCTCTCTCTCTCTCTTTAGGGAAGGTGTACAGTCTGGGACGGGCAGAGTACGGGCGTTTGGGTTTGGGACAGGGGGCGGAGGAGAAGAGTGAACCCACGCCTGTCCCCGGGGTCGACTCCGCCCACGCTGTAGCATGCGGCGCGTCCGTCAGCTACGCAGTCACCAAGCAAGGTGTGTGTGTGTCTGTGTCTGTGAGTGTGTGTGCGCATCATTGTTGCTAAGTAAGATGCTCACTGTGTGTGTGTTTGTGCGTGCGTGCGTGCGTGTGCGTGTCTGTCTGTCTGTCTGTCTGTCACCGGGAAAAGTGCACACTGAGGGCAAGTTTCTCTGATCTGTTCAGCTTCAGTGAAGCTCTCCACTGAAAAAACCTTTAAAGTGACGGACAAGCTGTCCGTGGCTTTGCCTCAGTGATGGATGTGAGCGTGCGTGCTGACGCTGTGCTGCTCCGCAGGGCTGGCGTTTGCGTGGGGGATGGGCACCAACCTGCAGCTGGGGACGGGCGAGGAGGAAGACGAGTGGAGCCCCGTGCTGATGAGCGGCAAGCAGCTGGAGAACCGTGCAGTGCTGTCCGTGTCCAGCGGGGGGCAGCACACTGTACTACTGGTCAAAGACAAGCAGGAGAGCTGAGGCCGCGGGATCTCTACGGCAACAACCCGCGCACAGCTGCCCGAACGCAAGAGGATTATTTTTTTAATCTAGTTAAAAAATTGTTTTGTTTTTTTGTAATTACTTTTAAGGAGACTCTTTAGTATTTGATTCAGGGATGCCAATATTCACTGTCTGGCTGAAAGATAATGGACACACACACACATACACACTCACCCCTTCATTGCAGCCCTTTCACTGCTGAATTTGATCAAAGCAATAAAAAGCCAGTCTGGTAACAGTGCGAAAGAGGGAAATCCGCACGTGCTCAGATCACATCCGACTCCTTTGGCTGCCGTCTCATTTCACTGATGACCGTTCCGGCGCGTCGGTGATCCTTTGGCCTCGATTCCCACCCACTGTCTTCGGGGGACCCCGGAATTTGTGGTAGAATTGCTCTTATGTTGTTTAACTGTGATTGTCACATTTCTGTTACCATTTCTTATACCTGTTATGAGCTCCCACAAACACACACACACACACACACACACACGTGCGCACACACACACTGCGGTCCTACTGGGAAATGAATAAAACATTTTTGTTTTTAAGTGGAGTTCTGTGCTCTATGGTGTGCTTAACTGATATTCTGAGCTTGCGCTTTTAAATCTGACCTCTGACCTCTGTCTCCATAGTAACCTGCCTGTTAGTAGTGGCATTGATTCAGCAGGGAACCCACTCCCACCCCGAGCGCTGGGCGGAGGAGCACCCGAGCATTGCAGGCGCTCTGTTGGCCTCATAGAGCAGGTGATACCCAAAGGGATGGCGTCTGATCCCTTCACTCTGAGTTGGGGTACAGTGTGGGTGACTGTTTCAGGGTTCAGTTGTATAGCTGGAGATTATAGGGTACATAGGTTGTGGATTTGGGGGGCTGCAGTGTTGAGAGAAGACATGGGGTGCAGTCGTACAGTGGTGGTTTTGGGGTACAGCAGTGCAGATGACAGTTTTGGGGTGCAGTCATACAGTGGTGGTTTTGGGGTACAGCAGTGCATATGGCAATTTTGGGGTGCAGCAGTGCAGATGGCAGTTTTGGGGTGCAGTCGTACAGTGGTGGTTTTGGGGTACAGCATGGGAGATGGCAGTTTTAGGGTACAGCAGTGCAGATGGCAGTTTTGGGGTGCAGTCGTACAGTGGTGGTTTTGGGGTGCAGTCGTACAGTGGTGGTTTTGGGGTACAGCACTGCAGATGGCAGTTTTAGGGTACAGCAGTGCAGATGGCAGTTTTGGGGTGCAGTCGTACAGTGGTGGTTTTGGGGTACAGCACTGCAGATGGCAGTTTTGGGGTACAGCAGTGCAGATGGCAGTTTTGGGGTGCAGTCGTACAGTGGTGGTTTTGGGGTACAGCAGTGCAGATGGCAGTTTTAGGGTACAGCAGTGTAGATGGCAGTTTTGGGGTGCAGTCGTACAGTGGTGGTTTTGGGGTACAGCAGTGCAGATGGCAGTTTTGGGGTGCAGTCGTACAGTGGTGGTTTTGGGGTACAGCAGTGCAGATGGCAGTTTTGGGGTGCAGTCGTACAGTGGTGGTTTTGGGGTACAGCAGTGCAGATGGCAGTTTTGGGGTGCAGTCATACAGTGGTGGTTTTGAGGTGCAGCAGTGCAAATGGCAGTTTTTGGGTACAGCAGTGCAGATGGCAGTTTTGGGGTGCAGTCGTACAGCGTACTTCCTCCTGAAGCTGATGATGAAGAGCTGCAGAATCTCCTCTGCATGTCTGCGTTTCGCTGGCTGTCATGGCAGCATGGCTCAGTTGCAGGGCGTGAATGACCCTTGGCTGTGTGATGGTGTTGAGCACCGATGGGCCTGGGGTTTGAGGAGGGGGGTGTGCCAGAATCACACACAGCAGAGAGGAGCTCAGTGCCGTGCTCAGTGGCCTGGGGTTTGAGGAGGGGGGTGTGCCAGAATCGCACACAGCAGAGAGGAGCTCAGTGCCGTGCTCAGTGGCCTGGGGTTTGAGGAGGGGGGTGTGCCAGAATCACGCACAGCAGAGAGAAGCTCAGTGCCGTGCTCAGTGGCCTGGGGTTTGAGGAGGGGGGTGTGCCAGAATCGCACACAGCAGAGAGGAGCTCAGTGCCGTGCTCAGTGGCCTGGGGTTTGAGGAGGGGGGTGTGCCAGAATCGCACACAGCAGAGAGGAGCTCAGTGCCGTGCTCAGTGGCCTGGGGTTTGAGGAGGGGGGTGTGCCAGAATCGCACACAGCAGAGAGGAGCTCAGTGCCGTGCTCAGTGGCCTGGGGTTTGAGGAGGGGGGTGTGACAGAATCACGCACAGCAGAGAGGAGCTCAGTGCTGTGCTCAGTGCTGTCACTTCAGCTGCTTGAACAGCTGATTTTACTGTATTTGACAGTTTTATTTCATCTGCGCAGTCTGTGGACTGTCTGTGGACATTCTGTCCTGTGCAGCTGGAGCAAATCAGTCACTGATGACGCAGTCCTGTGCTGAAACTGCGCTTTGCCAGGTGCCTCTATGGCCGACTTTATGTCGCCCTGTGCAGCTGTTGACCACAGCCCGCTCTGGAACAATCCGGATTCAGTATCAGCCTGTAGCACCTCTCCACACACTGGAGTCCTGGCTTAGCAGGTTGGGTCCCCTGCCTGATAATCATGGACCTTTTAATAAAGCTCACCCTGCAGTTACACTGTGTAACCACAGGAGGGCAGTGCTTAATAAGGAGAAGCGGCATCCGTTGAAAACCAACACTCTCCTTGCAGTTTTGTGATTCTCTATTGAAAATATAAAGCCATGAGTGTCTCAAGTGCATCATACATTCAGAAAATTAAGTGCACCTGGTAAAAACGCCAGGCTTTGAAACTGAAAAAAGTGCTAATGGGCAAATCTTTTGTCAGCTGGCGCTGAGAGAAAAGCAGTTTGCCGTTTGCCCCTTAAGCATCTCGTCTCTGGCTAGCAATGGTCCCGGTGAAGGCTGTCCGTATTTTCTGAAAGCCTGTTGATTTTTCTCAGAAGCACTGAAATGGTAATATGCTCCTATACAAACCCATAAACGCGCACACAACCTTCCATCACTCTTTTGTGTCTCTGCCATTTAAAAACTGCGTCTGAAGGCTGAGGCTGACTCAGAGGTGTGAGATGCACACTGGCGCTCCCTGTGCGCTCACATTATCTCCTCCTCGCTCCCAGAGCTCCCCTCGCTCCCAGAGCTTCCTCCTCGCTCCCAGAGCTTCCCCCTCGCTCCCAGAGCTTCCCCCATGCTTCCAGAGCTTCCCCCTCACTCCCAGAGCTTCCTCCTCGCTCCCAGAGCTTCCCCCTCGCTCCCAGAGCTTCCTCCTCACTCCCAGAGCTTCCTCCTCGCTCCCAGAGCTTCCTCCTCACTCCCAGAGCTTCTTCCATGCTCCCAGAGCTTCCCCCTCGCTCCCAGAGCTTCCTCCTCGCTCCCAGAGCTTCCTCCTCGCTCCCAGATGTGATTCTGAGCTGGGCTTTCTCCAGCCCAACTGCAGTGGTATACTGGGAGATGGGGTCTGATCAGGGTGCAAAAAACGTTTTGTCACAGTCCAAGGAGACCCTTCAAAGCTTCCTGTAGACCCTTTGCCAGGGATTGCCTTGAATGCAGTGTTCACTAATTGGGCTGCATTGTTCTGCAGTGATCGGTGACGTTAGCTCCTGGTTTGGTCAAAAAGCTGTGCTGTGAGTCTGCAGTGCAGGTGTTCAGTATGACAGTGTTCAGGACATTTTGATCATCTTTAACTGAGACCTGGATGGATTTAGATTTTACCTGTCAGGAACACAAAATACATTTGGTTTAAACGTGGGTGCACTGTATCCCACAATTTTTAAGTGTGAATAAAATAAAATGTAATTTGTATGTGTTAGTGTTTGTGTTCGCCTGAGAGATGCTCATTGTTTTCCGTTGTAAGCCATGGGTGCAAATACAGCCGTAGTATTCAGGTCTGGCGCTGTGTAGGATTCTTTGTGTAGAACAGTGGATCTGTTTCAGTCCATTAATGATTACATCATGTCTGCTAGACACTATCCACCACACCGCGGCTCTTATTCAGTGTCTCAGCAACAGTGTGGATCTAGGACCAATGTTACTTTTAGGCTATCATGTACAAAGCCCGGAAACAAACCAGGGGAATCCTGATCCCAGTACTTTTGCTCTGAGATATTACTTGAGTTCACACCTTAGTTACCAGCGTTACAGTTACACAGACTTTGGGATATCTGCCCCCAACCCCACCTACGTAAGAATCTGCGAATCACGGACACCTACGCGCTTTTGTTTGGCTGTCAGAACTCGCACTTCTCTAACAGCGTCTGTAATCCACGATAGTAATCCCTTTTTAAAATGTCCCAGCTTCGTTCAAATCCTCGCCGAGTCTGATTTCGGTGACACCGAAGAGATTAAAGTGTATTAACTTTCTTTTCTGCGATGGGTAATTGTGACACGTGGAGGCATAAATCTGGGCCGAGCCGCTCAGGTGGCCTCGATGTACACCTGTAGCACTGACGACCGCGGCGCTCGGCGGAAACTGAAGCGCTTATCCCCCTGTGCATTAGTGTAAGCTGCCAACCAAACAACGGCCTCATCGCTTCCGGAGAAAGCGGTTCATTAAAAAAGCTTAAAACCTACTGTTTGCAACAATAACAAGTAGGTTCCATATGAATACATGAAATATACGCTATTATACAAAATGCTCTGTTGCATTAAATTATTTGTTCGTGTTTTTGGTTCTTGATGTCTCTTATCAGTTTAATCGGCTCCTGGGGCCTGCTTCTCAAATGTTGTCTACTGAGATGAAGATTAAGAAGCCCATCATACCAAATATCGGGGTTATCCCCAAACTTGCCTTTTGAGAGATGAATGACTATATGACACACTCGTGTTTCAGAGTCAGCGTTTTTAAAGGATGTTTAGAAGGGACATTTCACTTTATTCGCACCTGTCTCAAGAACTGGAAATTGAAAATGCATTATTAAAACGGCTTTTCTTGGTAATATGATTTTTTTTATTTCTTGACTTTACATGTCTCGCGTTAAAAAATGACGTTTGGCTAATTCATACATTTTTTAAATGAATGAAGGTCGTTTTTTTTCTCTTGGTGAAATTTCCTCTCGCTGTGTCTGCTCCTTCGCCAGTGAAATGTTGACAAATTGAGATTATCCAGTCAAGACAAAGCCAGAAGGTGCCACGGCATGAAGTTGTCCGTATTATGGATTCGGTGGAGTTAATGTCCGCTGAGTTTTAATGAGGGCTGGGTTTAGAGATTGCAAACAACAGGGAAGTGACAAACCGAGCTAGTGAAGTATGTTTACACAGAACATCGTTTCCTTATTGATATTTGGAAATAAAGTATTCAATACTATAATCTTCTACGTTAATGAGTTTTGTATACGACGTTTTGCAGTTTGTTTCATGAAGTGTATGGACGGGAGCTGGAAGTTTGGATGAGGCCGATGTGAACCAACACCAGATTCGGTTCGTTCAGAAGACAAGGCGAACGGAGAATGATTTCACCTCGGTCATGAAAACACAGCAGGGGTAAGGAGTCCGTAGAGCTGAAGGTGTTCCCAAAGCGAAATGCCCTTTTGAGATAAAACCTGGCCCTTACACAGTTCTTAAACGAAGGAAGGACAGGGGAATGACACTCCGCTCATGCTAACATAGTGAATGACGGAATGCATAAATGAATTTTATTTTAATATATTCCAGTGTTTAGTCTTCCAATATCCAAAAATTATTTCCTGAAATTTTTCTAAATTGTTTTGTTGTGATCTTTTGGGTACATTTGATTTGTCACCAAACCTTTTAGTCATGTATCACACTGCAGAGCGGAGGTTTGAGATGTGTTTCGTGATGCATAATGTCTTCGCACAGGAGAGCTTTCTCAGGATTTTATTCCCAGATCATTGCAACGGAGGGGCATGTTTGATGCAGCCTGTCTTCAGAAATACAACATCATTTTTCTTTTAAATCATGTTTCACGTTGATCCTTTTAAATTATTGTTTTAATACATTCCCTCAAGGGTATGCATCAATATACAACTTATATTTTTTTTTCCAACATGGATCAGAAAAAAAACTACAGGACATAGATAATGAAACACACTGAATTTCTGTGTATTGCATGTATGCGGTTTAGTGTGTTTGTGTGTGTGTGTGTGTGTGTGTGTGTGTGTGTGTGTGTGTGTGTGTGTGTGTGTGTGTGTGTGTGTGTGTGTGTGTGTGTGTGCATGTGTGTGAGTGTGTGTTCTCTTGCTCTCAGTTATAATTGCGTTGTACCTCAGTACAGTTCCTGGTTCTGACTCTTGGGCTATGTTACCATGGATACAGGGAGTGAAGTGGAAATTGCAGGATAAATAACATTGTTAGAAACAGAACTCCTTTGCTAACGAACAGAAACCTAACAAAGGGGGAGAAAGTGACGTTCAGACGGATTTACTTAAGAGTTCAGTCCCTACCAATGAAAATCACAAGTGTGTTTTTGTTTGTTTGTTGGAGATGAAATATTCTTCATACTTTAAAATGTGATGGCAGCACTCGCAGTGTTAATGGCATCTGAATGATTCTTTATGAGATTTGAAACAATGGCTTTGATCTGTGGCCTTGAACACACATCAAATGTGGCTTTAGTGACTGAAATGGTGTTGTACAGGAGCAGTTTTTGCTGTGTGCCTGGGACCAGTCACACTCTGATAGCAGGGTTCTGTGTGAGTAAATATTGAAATGTACTTTGCTCTGCGATAAACGGTGGGTTTGTGTGCTTTTGTCATTATGCAGCTTGGTTCAGTCCAGCTCTGGATATGTAGTCTTTAGTAAAAATGCAAGTTTTACATCAGAAGAACCAAAAGCTGGTGCTGGAGAGACACAGGGTCTGCTGGGGTCCCCAGCCCTGGTGCTGGAGAGACACAGGGTCTGCTGGGGTCCCCAGCCCTGGTGCTGGAGAGACACAGGGTCTGCTGGGGTCCCCAGCCCTGGTGCTGGGAGACACAGGGTCTGCTGGGGTCCCCAGCCCTGGTGCTGGAGAGACACAGGGTCTGCTGGGGTCCCCAGCCCTGGTGCTGCACAGACACAGGGTCTGCTGGGGTCCCCAGCCCTGGTGCTGCAGAGACACAGGGTCTGCTGGGGTCCCCAGCCCTGGTGCTGCAGAGACACAGGGTCTGCTGGGGTCCCCAGGCCTGGTGCTGCAGAGACACAGGGTCTGCCAGGGTCCCCAGCCCTGGTGCTGGAGAGACACAGGGTCTGCTGGGGTCCCCAGCCCTGGTGCTGCAGAGACACAGGGTCTGCTGGGGTCCCCAGCCCTGGTGCTGGAGAGACACAGGGTCTGCTGGGGTCCCCAGCCCTGGTGCTGCAGAGACACAGGGTCTGCTGGGGTCCCCAGCCCTGGTGCTGGAGAGACACAGGGTCTGCTGGGGTCCCCAGCCCTGGTGCTGCAGAGACACAGGGGGCTGGGGTCCCAGCCCTGGTGCTGGAGAGACACAGGGTCTGCTGGGGTCCCCAGCCCTGGTGCTGCAGAGACACAGGGTCTGCTGGGGTCCCCAGCCCTGGTGCTGCAGAGACACAGGGTCTGCTGGGGTCCCCAGCCCTGGTGCTGCACAGACACAGTGTCTGCTGGGGTCCCCAGCCCTGGTGCTGCAGAGACACAGGGTCTGCTGGGGTCCCCAGCCCTGGTGCTGGAGAGACACAGGGTCTGCTGGGGTCCCCAGCCCTGGTGCTGGAGAGACACAGGGTCTGCTGGGGTCCCCAGCCCTGGTGCTGGAGAGACACAGGGTCTGCTGGGGTCCCCAGCCCTGGTGCTGGAGAGACAGAGGAACACTGATTTTAAGGTGGAGGCAAACACCAATAGAAACAGCCATAATAGAAACACCCTGTGGCTCATTGGGTCCAGGGATTTCAACCAGCCCTACTGCTGTAGCACTATGAGTGATCAGTCTGTCTTTCTGCCTGTCTATCTTTCAGACTTTCTTCATTTTTTCTCTCTTTCTCTCTTTTTTTTTTTTGTATTTTCATCTTTGTCTATCTCTCGCTCCTTCTCTCTCTCTCCCCCACATTTCTCGGTTTGATTGTATTCTGTTCAAGGCCCTCATCCAGCCCTCTGTGTCTCTCTTGTTCTCTCTTTCTCAGATGATAGATGATGCTGTATCAGGCTGAGCGTAGCGAGCTGTGTTTATATTGTTCTTTCCCAAAGTGCCTGAAGATGCATTCATTAAGACGTGACCTCTCTGGAATCCACATCAAATGCATAACATTTATCACTGTAAGCGATCTGTCCAGCCATCAACAGCAGGATTTCAGTGTGTGCCAAATGAAGGTCCTGCATTACTGCCAGTTTCATTGATCCAGGTAATGGGGTCTTCAGGGTCTGCCTGGAATAACCGATCCGTTTCATTCACCCATTATGATTTTGAGCTGGAGCAGACACGGCGATGAAATTACAGGTCCTGCAGTGCTGAGAAAGAGAGGCTGCAGAAACACGCTTTACAGGTAGTGTTATGCTGACGTTATAGCGACGTTATAGCCTCACGGCGACGTTTTGGAGGTACCAGAGCCTCCAGGCTCAGCTGTCCCATGTGTACGAGCGTGAGAGCGCAAGTGTGTGCGTGTGCACCCACGGTGCTGAATAAATGAATCTAGCATCGTTCGGCTGCACTAAGTGCAGTAATGACACACCAGAGGGAGCTTGCAGTAATTAAGCCCCGCTTATAAGAACCTCATCCGTCTCGGGCCGCATGGAGGAAGTTGTCGTTCCCCGGGAGATAATGGTGTCGCTATTGATCTGGTAATTTAGCACTGTGCCGTGTCTGGCGTGTGCACAGTCGCTCCAGGGGAGAGCTTCATGGAACACTGCCTGCATCCCCGAACTGCTTATTATCCAATCAGAACAAAGCCCAGAAGGCCAGCACAAGACGCCATGGCATGAATTTGTGCATGTTATGGATTCGGCGAAGTTTATGCCCGCTGAGTTCTAATGGGGGCTGGGCTTTGTCGTTCTCCTGTCACTTGAGATTTTGGTAAATTGGAAAGGAGGCTTAGATGCTGTATCAGTATTGACTTTATTTCTCTCCCAATTTGCTCCTTGAGTCTTACTTTGTTACCCATATTATTTTACACCCTACAGGCCACACACAGTACTACAGGAGAGACCCAGTGACTATTTTACACCCTACAGGCCACACACAGTACTACAGGAGAGACCCAGTGACTATTTTACACCCTACAGGTCACACACAGTACTACAGGAGAGACCCAGTGACTATTTTACACCCTACAGGCCACACACAGTACTACAGGAGAGACCCAGTGACTATTTTACACCCTACAGGCCACACACAGTACTACAGGAGAGACCCAGTGACTATTTTACACCCTACAGGCCACACACAGTACTACAGGAGAGAGCCAGTGACTATTTTACACCCTACAGGCCACACACAGTACTACAGGAGAGACCCAGTGACTATTTTACACCCTACAGGCCACACACAGTACTACAGGAGAGACCCAGTGACTATTTTACCCTACAGGCCACACACAGTACTACAGGAGAGACCCAGTGACTATTTTACACCCTACAGGCCACACACAGTACTACAGGAGAGAGCCAGTGACTATTTTACACCCTACAGGCCACACACAGTACTACAGGAGAGACCCAGTGACTATTTTACCCTACAGGCCACACACAGTACTACAGGAGAGACCCAGTGACTATTTTACACCCTACAGGCCACACACAGTACTACAGGAGAGACCCAGTGACTATTTTACCCTACAGGCCACACACAGTACTACAGGAGAGACCCAGTGACTATTTTACACCCTACAGGCCACACACAGTACTACAGGAGAGAGTCAGTGACTATTTTACCCTACAGGCCACACACAGTACTACAGGAGAGACCCAGTGACTATTTTACCCTACAGGCCACACACAGTACTACAGGAGAGAGCCAGTGACTATTTTACACCCTACAGGCCACACACAGTACTACAGGGAGAGCCAGTGACTATTTTACACCCTACAGGCCACACACAGTACTACAGGAGAGCCAGTGACTATTTTACACCCTACAGGCCACACACAGTACTACAGGAGAGAGCCAGTGACTATTTTACACCCTACAGGCCACACACAGTACTACAGGAGAGCCAGTGACTATTTTACACCCTACAGGCCACACACAGTACTACAGGAGAGACCCAGTGACTATTTTACACCCTACAGGCCACACACAGTACTACAGGAGAGACCCAGTGACTATTTTACACCCTACAGGCCACACACAGTACTACAGGAGAGACCCAGTGACTATTTTACACCCTACAGGCCCACACAGTACTACAGGAGAGACCCAGTGACTATTTTACACCCTACAGGCCACACAGTACTACAGGAGAGACCCAGTGACTATTTTACCCTACAGGCCACACACAGTACTACAGGAGAGACCCAGTGACTATTTTACACCCTACAGGCCACACACAGTACTACAGGAGAGACCCAGTGACTATTTTACCCTACAGGCCACACACAGTACTACAGGAGAGAGACTCCAGTGACTATTTTACACCCTACAGGCCACACACAGTACTACAGGAGAGAGTCAGTGACTATTTTACCCTACAGGCCACACACAATACTACAGGAGAGACCCAGTGACTATTTTACCCTACAGGCCACACACAGTACTACAGGAGAGCCAGTGACTATTTTACACCCTACAGGCCACACACAGTACTACAGGAGAGCCAGTGACTATTTTACACCCTACAGGCCACACACAGTACTACAGGAGAGCCAGTGACTATTTTACACCCTACAGGCCACACACAGTACTACAGGAGAGACCCAGTGACTATTTTACACCCTACAGGCCACACACAGTACTACAGGAGAGAGCCAGTGACTATTTTACACCCTACAGGCCACACACAGTACTACAGGAGAGACCCAGTGACTATTTTACACCCTACAGGCCACACACAGTACTACAGGAGAGACCCAGTGACTATTTTACACCCTCCGGGCCACGTACAGTACTACAGGAGAGACCCAGTGACTATTTTACACCCTACAGGCCACACACGGTACTACAGGAGAGAGCCAGTGACTATTTTACACCCTACAGGCCACACACAGTACTACAGGAGAGAGCCAGTGACTATTTTACACCCTACAGGCCACACACAGATCTACAGGAGAGACCCAGTGACTATTTTACACCCTACAGGCCACACACAGTACTACAGGAGAGAAGGCATTACAGACCAAACCCAAGCTAAAAAACACCCACACAGCTAGCTCCTATATGGCATAGCCCAGGGCTGTAAAAGATAGTAAGGGCAATCACATAGGCTTCACAAACAGGAAACCAATTGAGGCTTTCAAACAAAGGGGTTTTCCTATTATATGGAGGTTTATACTGCAAGGTCTATCATGGTGTGAATCACGTAGGGACGCCATGTTGGCTCAGGTCCTAACCCCTGACCCAGGGGTGCATTTAGGTTGGTTTCGCTGCTCCAGGCTGCTGGGTAAATGGTAGCAGGTGCCGCTGTTGTAAACAGTCTTGTTATCCGCCTTCACAGCCTCTCACACTGCACTGAACTGAGAGCCGCCATCCTGCTGAATGGCCGGATTGATTACTACATTGATTTTCTCTTGTGTACATGTGTGCGGGGGCCGTGAATAGAGTCGCTTTGTGGGGGTGGGGGGCGAGCATGTGTGCGGAGATGATGCACTCTAAAAGTGCTGTCTGTGTGTTCAGGGTCTCTGTGCGATACTTAACACCTGCGTCCAATCAGCATGGCCTGTCACCGCCATATTTAACACCTGCGTCCAATCAACATGGCCTGTCACCGCCATACTTAACACCTGCGTCCAATCAGCATGGCCTGTCAAAGCCGTACTTAACACCTGCGTCCAATCAGCATGGCCTGTCACCGCCATTACTTAACACCTGCGCTCCAATCAGCATGGCCCGTCACTGCCATATTTAACACCTGCGTCCAATCAGCATGGCCTGTCAAAGCCATACTTAACACCTGCGTCCAATCAGCATGGCCTGTCACCACCATATTTAACACCTGCGTCCAATCAACATGGCCTGTCACCGCCATACTTAACATCTGCGTCCAATCAGCATGGCCTAGGCGGGAGCCCAGAGCTGAGAGAAGAGAGAGACACAGGTTTGGAGGATGGAGGCAACGGAGTGGAGAGAGGGGTAGGAAGGAGAGAGCAGAGGAATGCAAATGTGAACTGTGGTGATAGAAGATGAAAGCTGGTTGTTTCCTCCATCAGGTTCACTGGATGAAAGAGAGTCAGAGTGTGACCAATTACAGAGGCAGAAGCTGGAGCCAGCCATTGGCCTTTTTTACTGTATGACTCTCCTTAAAGATGCTCTCCAGTTTCCAGGACAACCACGGCCTGCTCTTTGGTGTCAGCTGTCATGCCCAGCAGAGTGCAGCGCTAATGAGCCATAGACTGAGGCTGTTTCAATGCTAAACCAGAGCACAGCGCTAACAAGCTGCAGACTAGGGCTGTTTTAATGCTAAACCAGAGCACAGCGCTAACAAGCTCCAGACTAGGGCTGTTTCAATGCTAAACCAGAGCACAGCGCTAACAAGCTCCAGACTGAGGCTGTTTTAATGCTAAACCAGAGCACAGTGCTAACAAGCTCCAGACTGAGGCTGTTTTAATGCTAAACCAGAGCACAGCGCTAACAAGCTGCAGACTAGGGCTGTTTTAATGCTAAACCAGAGCACAGCGCTAACAAGCTCCAGACTAGGGCTGTTTCAATGCTAAACCAGAGCACAGCGCTAACAAGCTCCAGACTGAGGCTGTTTTAATGCTAAACCAGAGCACAGTGCTAACAAGCTCCAGACTGAGGCTGTTTTAATGCTAAACCAGAGCACAGCGCTAACAAGCTGCAGACTAGGGCTGTTTCAATGCTAAACCAGAGCACAGTGCTAACAAGCTCCAGACTGAGGCTGTTTTAATGCTAAACCAGAGCACAGCGCTAACAAGCTCCAGACTGAGGCTGTTTTAATGCTAAACCAGAGCACAGCGCTAACAAGCTCCAGACTGAGGCTGTTTTAATGCTAAACCAGAGCACAGCGCTAACAAGCTCCAGACTGAGGCTGTTTGGATGGGGGAACATTTGTTTTCTTCAGCCTTCGCAGGAAATAGAGGTGTTGCTGTGCTGTCTTGGTGAGTGCTGTGGTGTTTGTGGTCCAGGAGAGGTCATCCCTGATGTGCACCTCCAGAAACTTGGTGCTGCTGACTCTCTCCACTGCAGAGCCGTCTATAATCAGTGGGGGATAGGGTTGTTGTTGGCGGGACTCTCCTGAAACCAGTGACCATCACCTTTGTTTTTCCAACGTTTAGGGAGAGGTTGCTGTGCTTGCACCACCTTTCCAGATCTCACACCTCTTCTCTGTACGCTGTTTCATTGTAGTTGCTGATGAAGCCCACCACTGTTGTGTCATCAGCGAACTTGATGATGAGGTTAGAGCTGGATCTTGTAGTGCAGTCATGGGTCAGAAGCGTGAACAGCAGTAGGCTGAGCACGCAGCCATGGGGCGCTCCAGTGCTCAGTGTGGTGGTGGCTGAGTGTCTGCTGCTGATCTGGACCGACTGTGGTCTCCCTGTGAGGAAGTCCAGGACCCAGTTGCAGAGGGAGGTGTTGAGGCCCAGGAGGCTTAGCTTTTCCATGAGCTGCTGTGGGATGATGGTGTTGAATGCTGAGCTGAAGTCTATGAACAGCATTCTGACATACCTGTCCTTGTAGTACAGGTGTGTCAGGGCCAGAGTCAGTGCGATTCAGGCACGTTGCAGGTGACTTCTTTGACACCGGTATGATGGCACTTGGGGACCACTGCTTGGCTCAGCGAGGTATTGAAGATGTCTGTGATGACTTTCAGTTGTTCTGCACAGTCCTTCAGAACTCACCCAGATATGTTGTCTGGTTGTGCAGTATTGTGGGGGTTGATCCTGGACATAGTGGATGCTGGGCTTGCTGCGGTAGTCTGTGTTACTGGTGTTACACAATGTTTGGGCATATACCGATTACATTACTTGGCCACCGCCCACACCGTCGTTTTGCCTTTTTTATAGAAATAAAACCCATTTAATTAATTTTCATGTATCAGCGTCCACATTCATCAAATAAAAAAACTCTGATTTGTAAAAATACTTACTGGACTGAGTCGCAGCACAGAGTGTTAGGAGTCAAATTTCACTTAGGACATCACATGACGGGAGTGAGGAGAGTTGACCAACAGGATGGTATATACATCGGCCAAGCCGTCATCTGTCTTATCTGTGTTGTTAATAAAAGTTCTATTTCTATGTTTAATGTAAGTGAGTTTGTCATTGTGCTGTTTTATTTTTATTTTCATTAAAAAGTAATAATGGACCAGCCTTCTAAGCATTCGTTTTGTTTAAAGTAAGGGGGAGATCTAAAGATCTAACGTTAAAGATCAAAGGAAGCCCTCTACAGATACTGAGTGTCACTGACGCATGTTTTCTTGTAAAATGTCCAGTGTAATCAGTAATACCGGTGTTGTCACGAGTTTATCAACCAGTGGGAAAATGTCCTCACCGTGGCATCCCTACTGGATGCCTTATGTAGCATGTGCGCATGCTAATGTGAGAGTTATGCTTTATGTAGCATGTGCTCATGCTAATGTGAGAGTTATGCTTTATGTAGCATGTGTGCATGCTAATGTGAGAGTTGTGCTTTATGTAGCATGTGCTCATGCTAATGTGAGAGCTATGCTTTATGTAGCATGTGCGCATGCTAATGTGAGAGTTGTGCTTTATGTAGCATGTGCTCATGCTAATGTGAGAGCTATGCTTTATGTAGCATGTGCGCATGCTAATGTGAGAGTTATGCTTTATGTAGCATGTGCGCATGCTAATGTGAGAGCTATGCTTTATGTAGCATGTGCTCATGCTAATGTGAAAGTTATGCCTTATGTAGCATGTGCACATGCTAATGTGAGAGTCATGCTTTATGTAGCATGTGTGCATGCTAATGTGAGAGTTGTGCTTTATGTAGCATGTGCTCATGCTAATGTGAGAGTCATGCTTTATGTAGCATGTGCGCATGCTAATGTGAGAGTTATGCTTTATGTAGCATGTGCGCATGCTAATGTGAGAGTTATGCTTTATGTAGCATGTGTGCATGCTAATGTGAAAGTTATGCCTTATGTAGCATGTGCGCATGCTAATGTGAGAGTTATGCTTTGTGTAGCATGTGCGCATGCTAATGTGAGAGTTATCAGCTCAGTCCCCTGATAAAGGCACAGAGCTGCAAATCTCACATTTAGCTGTAGTAGGTTTACTGTGGATGACTCACCGCTGGTCGCAGATTTCAGCCGCTGGGTCTGCTGCCTTTTACTGTTACTCAGTGTTTAATTGATTGCTGAGGTGGATTTTACAGACAGTTACAGACAGTCGAGGCAGGCGACTACCAGGGGCCCCAAACATGAAGGGGTCCCTGATGGCCGTTCTGATGAGGGCCCCAGTATCTCCCAAATGGCCTGTGATTGGCTGATGTGGAGCTGTTGACTCACCTCCCCTGGTCTTTTAAGGATGATTTGGTTGCTGAATTTTGAGGCCCTGTGACTGCAGGCTTGAGGTTGAGGCCCCTTTGTCCTGAAGTGAGCTGTGGTGGGGGAGTGAAGGTTTAAGGGGTACAGATGGCTCCCCTCCCCTCCCTTGGCTCTGTTACAGAGATTGGACCCGACCCTTCAGCCCCACTCCTACACTCGCAGCCTTTCACATGCTAATTACCCAAGGAGCAGAATTAATTAGGCTGCTAATTGTTTTCTCATCTCTGTGTTCGTAAACAGGTTGCATAATATAATTTTTTTTATTTTCCCTGATTACAAGCGGCAAGGAGCGATTCGTCCGTTTGCCAGGGCTAATGAACTGAAGGTGCTGGAAACAGCAGTGTGCGATAGAGTGCTGAATTGGTGATGTAATGGTGTTGTTCAGCTGGCAGAATAGAGAGTGCGAGATGAGGGACGCTGTCGCACGGCACAGAAACTTTTCCAGCTTCACCTTCCACGACCCTCCCAATATGATCCGTCATCTCTTGAGAAAGATTACCGCTCCATCTGCAACAGCCAGCCAATTGCCACTGAGTGTAAGAACAGTCTCAGTCTGTCACAGACAGCTAACTCTTCTACAACAACACTCTAATGAACAGCTAATGATCCAGTGCGATAACCAATTATAAAAGCCTGCTGTAGAATGAAGTGCAGTTTAAGATGTGAAAAGTTCCTTTTTCTTCAGCACTGCACCCAGAAGCTAATTATTATGTTGCCATTGTGGGCTCTGTTTTTACATGATGCCTTGTTCGTTTGATACACACTGATCCAATTCAGTGCATTTTATGGATAAAGATCACTTCATAATATGATGCGTATGATTGTGGAACTTAAGTTTCAATGTGGCGTCCTTTGCTGTTTCTGTGATCTTTGACTGGGTGTCTGTGATTGGTTTATTTCACTTACAGATGTGATGTCAGCAGGGGGCACAGTGGGAAGGTGTGGCACTGCTTAGCCACACTGTCCAGGTGCAGAGTAAAACGGGCAGGAACTAGAGTAAACATTCTAGCCTCCCCCCCCCCCCCCCCCCCCATTAAAAACAAGACATTTAAACAAACATAATTAAAATACAAAAATAAAGAGGATTATATAATAATGAACCTAAGGTGAAACCTAAGGAGGACCCTCTGCGGACCAATCAGATGGGAGACATGGGGAGGAAAGCTCTTGATGGACCAATTAGTTGAACGCATGGGGTGACAGATCCTCTGCAGACCAATCAGGCAAGGAGTTTTGGATGAAGACCCACTGTGGACCAACCATACGAGGGCTGGGGGGAGGCGGTGGACTTGACTGTTGACTGACAGCTGTAGTTTGACCTGCATTGGTGTCCTCATGAAGCAGACTCCATGCCTGGGTGCAGAGTGGAGAGTGATGGCTTTATCAAAACCTTTCAATCAGCTACATTTCACTGAACGCTCTCAGCCTCCGTATGTAAGTGACCCCTCATCCGCAGCATTGAAACGCTGCCTTCATTTCACGCCCATTTCCCGAGCGCGCTCACTGAATCCAAAGGCAGAGGCACACAGTAGCAGGTGTGGGGGCTGAAGGGTTAATGGCATGGTCAGTGAGCCATAAAGCTGGAGAGCACTGAGTGCTCTAGGGGGCGCTGCAGCCAAGCCCCTAGCTGACCGACAAGTCCCTCTCATCAGCTGCGGGGGCGTTTATTCCTGGCGGTTCGCCTGTCTTTTGTCTGGAGATTTTCATTACTCTGCATGACTCATACCAGGTGCCCCCCATGGCAGGGGGGAAAGGAGCTTCAGCACAGCCAAGTTCATATGAGTATAAAAACTACATGAGCTAATGACTGGGAAAGGGTAGCATTACTGTGAGACTAGACTATGAGTGTGTATATTAGCCTTACACTAACTATGTGTGTATACTGCTACTAGACTGTAAGTCCAGCCATGAATATTTGTCTAGACTAGGAGAATATACATTAGTGTGACCAGACTATGAGTAACATACTGTAGGGTTACACTAGACTATGAGTAACATACTGTAGGGTTACACTAGACTATGAGTAACATACTGTAGGGTTACACCAGACTATGAGTAACATACTGTAGGGTTACACCAAACTATGAGTAACATACTGTAGGGTTACACCAGACTATGAGTAACATTCTGTAGGGTTACACCAGACTATGAGTAACATACTGTAGGGTTACACCAGACTATGAGTAACATTCTGTAGGGTTACACCAGACAGTAACATACTGTGAGGGTTACACCAGACTATGAGTAATTCTGTAGGGGTTTAACATTCCAGACTATGAGTAACAGTAGGGTTACACCAGACATTAAATGTTTAGACTGAATTAATGTTTAGACTGAATAATTTAATGTGGGAGCTGTGGACAAAGCTGTCACTTTAGTCTTTAATCTCCCAGCCTTATACAGAGTTATTTAAAGTCGCTGCCTTGGTTCAGCTTTGTGAGCAGAAAGTTTTCCAAAGTGAAGAGCGGATTATAAAAGAATATAATGTGCAACGATTGTTGGGTTTTCCTGGTCCAGCAGGCTGTGTGCATTTGGAGTGCTGTTTTAAATGTAAAGTCTCTCAGCCACGGGTTGGGGATTTGATGTGCCATTGGAATGTTTTCCACATGAGAGCGTCCGGCGGCTCTGGCCTGGGTCCTGCCAGCGCGCAAGGGCCGGGAAAACGCAGTCCTCAAAGGCTTGAGTGTGTTTGCATTTATTCATTTACATCCAGTACCCTGCTTCGAGTAGCTGTGTTCACCAGTGCCAGTTCACTCGGAGATGAAACCTCAGACAGTATGTCGTGCACCTGATTCCATTTGTGAGCTTATCAGACCCTGTAGCTGAAATGTTAGAGGACATAAATGACTGGACTGGTTAAAGAAAAGGACCATGAAGAGCAGGGTCAGATACACCCTCCTTACCCACTCCTGCGGTAGACTCAGGGACTGATGGAAACATGCTGTGTGCAGCGTTCTCTTCTCTGAGCCTTCATCTCACATTCTCCCAGCTCTGTCTCAGGGACTCACAATCTTGTTTGTTTTGTTCATGTCTTTTCTGTACATGAAACACTCTTGGTTCTCACCATGTTGTATTCTCTAGTACCAACGCAAAGACTTGCCTTTTTTGTCTTATTGTTGATCAATGGCGAGTGTGACTTTCGGTCCAGTGCAAGCCTTTTCACATCAGCGGTGATACAGAGTCGAATATGGATGAGGCTCTGCTTCAGTTCGTAACTCTGAGGTTTGTATGTCTGTAAGTCTGAAATCCTCACTCCTGCATTACTTGCTTTCACTGGTGAATTTGTAAAGATCTATATTTACTCGCCCTTCAGGCTTTCAGCCTTCTGGCCCCTGGACCTGCTCTGTATTTGCCTTCTTTAATCAGTCAGTGACTCTAAGCAAGGTCTTAGTGAGCAGCTGGTGCTGAAGGGTGCTGAAGGGTGTGGGCCTCGGCTCGGTAGGGCTCATTGGATCCTGAGTGATTGGCAGGGTGCTGAAGGGGGCGGAGCTCTGGCACCTGAACGCACAGGATACCTCTTATTCTCACTCAATGCACGTCTCTTCCGGCTCTTCCGGCTCTTGTGAATTCACGCTGTGAATTAAGCTCTCTGTATATTGGTGCTCTGTAGGAGCATATGAAACCTGTAACCACATAGATTATCATCGAGGAGGAGGTTAAGGTTCATATATTTTAGGATTTAAAAGGCAGGAAAGAAGTGGAAGGCTGCCTTCCTTGTAAAAATTGTTTGACTCACACAATTTCTACATTCCCATCAAAGGGTTTTTGATAGTAGGGTTTTACGGTGGAGCGATATCCAGTTTTATCTGTTGCGTTTTCATAATACCTTTATGGATTAGAAGATGCATCAAATTGGAATGTATCAATTTCAACCGGAGGGAGACACAACTTTCATTTCTCAGAATATGATTATGAGTATCTGCAGGTCTAAAACTGAATGTGTACACACATGTACATCATGTATGTATGTGAGCAAACATAGATTCATAAACATACATTCATAAATTCAGATTGAGTTGATACAGTCAGACTTGATCATTCAGTAAGTTACACTGTTATGAATTGTCTTAGATTAGAAACAGTCTGGAGGCATATTTGTGCCAAACTTCATTAGGCCGCTGTCATTAAAGAAGCTGTAATATTTGAGTAGCTGTAATATTTGAGTAGCTGTGTTTTTCCGTTGTGTTTTCACTTTTTTGATGGGCAGGTTGTAATTGATTGTTTCTCACCTCTCATGGAGAAATAAAGCTTGTTATACATCAAAGTTATATAACCCTCCTGGTAATGTTCAGAGCTTACACATAAATTAGTAAACACAAGTTTCTGTCCCCTGTAGATGGTAGGAGTACTGCTGATAAAGTACTCCTGCTGAAGCCTAGCGGAGCCTACGTTAGCACAGCTGATGGGAAATTTATGAGGTACAACCCACACTGAGACTTCAAGAGTGTGCTCTTCACAAACATGCACTTTGAAGAAATATGGGAGCAAAACTGAACCATGTGGAGACGAGAGAACAGCACAAAGAGGAGACAAAGGACAGATTCAGTGCATGTATGTTTGTGTGTGTGTGTGTGTGTGTGTGTGTGTGTGTGTGTGTGTGTGTGTGTGTGTGTGTGTGTGAGAGAGAGAGAGAGTGTGTGCCCCATAAATTGTCTACATCAGAGATCTTTATAGCTGAGTATAAATTAAAGTTGGTAATTTTCTGGGTTTTTGTCTCCAGCTGAACAATCAAATAATGATCAGACAAATCTGAAGGCGGATGAAGAGGCTGTTGAGTTATGGTAAACTCAGATGTGCTCACTGTCGGAAAAACAGCTGGATGAACAGAGCACAGAGAGACATGGCGACGCAGTCTGGGCTGTTAGACGTGACAGCAGCTGGCTCAAGTACATTTGTCTCATTCCACTTTAAACTGTGTTTTTACAGAGCATTTTGCTGCAGAGCGGTTTTTCCTTTTGAAGAGGGCAGGAGCCCCATTTATGTCAATATCTGACAAGTGGCTAATGTGTTACCTCCTCACAGGGCTTACACTGCCCACTCACAGTCAGTGTGTATTTGCAGCACAGACTCAGGTAAGGCAGTCAGTGTGTATTTGCAGCGCAGACTCAGGTAAGGCAGTCAGTGTGTATTTGCAGCACAGACTCAGGTAAGGCAGTCAGTGTGTATTTGCAGCACAGACTCAGGTAAGGCAGTCAGTGTGTATTTCCAGCACAGACTCAGGTAAGGCAGTCAGTGTGTATTTTCAGGTAAGGCAGTCAGTGTGTACGGCAGGTGGGTGTGATGAGGTCCCTGCAGCGACTCAGGTAAGGCAGTCAGTGTGTATTTGCAGCACAGACTCAGGTAAGGCAGTCGATGGCAGTTCAGTGTGTATTTGCAGCACAGACTCTCCAGGGATATTAGCCCAGGATGAGGTCCCTGCAGCGTCTGTCGGCGAGCGATCGATGGCAGTTCTTCTCGGATGTGTCTGAGTGTGACATATGCCACCTCGCCATTTCTTAAAGAACAACCCGCTGTGGTTCAGAGTGTCGCGTCTCGCGCGGTGATTGAAGTGTAAAAGCTCTCCATTCACACAGTCACAGCAGCCTCTCGTACCTGATGTGGCGAGTGGGAAGATCGATGCTTACGGTTTAAAACTCTGCCGGCCTGCTTTTGTCCGCACACACTCATAAGTCTGTCTTTTAAGATACTGAGGGAAGGATTTCATAGTTATATAACGCAGGCGTCTGTGCTGAAATTTAACCCTGTTGAAAGCACTTATAAAGTTGTAAAAGGTGCTTTTGACTACTTTGGAAGGCCAGCCCAGCCTCCGGGAACAGTTAAGAACTGTATGGATGGGGGCGGGGGGGTGTGTGGGAGCCCACTAATGACGAACGCGGCAGAATAAAAACACTCCTGTTGGGGAATCTGACTCTTGTCGATTCAGTCAGTGATGCAGGAACGCAATTAAAAACGTGTTGTTTTATAACAAGCTCCCTTCAGCTGACAGCGAGGCGAGACTTGCTGCCCCACGTGTCCTGTCGCTGTCACAGAAGCGCGATCACTCGCCCAGCCGTGTCCACCAGAGGGTCTCCGCGTGGAACAGCACTGAGCTTTGGGCTGTGACATGTACTGAGACACAAGGGAACAAACATCAAGGCAGTCAGATGAAGATATTTAAGCACCAGAGAGGCCGAGCGACAAACACACAAAAAAAGAAACAAAGGACGAAATAGAAGCGCGAAAGGTAGAATTTTTGTTGGAAACGATAATGGAGCGTTATGTTGTAGTTTGCTTTCCTTTAAATGGTTTTTATATATTTATGCTGCTGCATCGCGTGACTCGGATGTGTGAGTCGCATTTCCTCCGCTGTGTGGCCGTACGGACCAGATGGACAGTCTGTATCCCTGCCTCTCTGCAGCGCGTCTGTCTCCTGTGCATCCCAGAATCCCTCACTTCCCGCAGGGCCTGATGGTGAATGCACGATGTTTGGAATTAATACTGACACTACTCAGACTAATAACACTACTCAGACTGACACTAACACTACTCAGACTAATAACACTGACACTACTCAGACTGACACTAACACTACTCAGACTAATAACACTGACACTACTCAGACTAATAACACTGACACTACTCAGACTGACACTAACACTACTCAGACTAATAACACTGACACTACTCAGACTGACACTAACACTACTCAGACTAATAACACTACTCAGACTGACACTAACACTACTCAGACTAACAACACTACTCAGACTGACACTAACACTACTCAGACTAATAACACTACTCAGACTGACACTAACACTACTCAGACTCATAACACTTACACTACTCAGACTAATAACACTGACACTACTCAGACTAATAACACTACTCAGACTGACACTAACACTACTCAGGCTAATAACACACACTACTCAGACTGACACTAACACTACTCAGACTAATAACACTGACACTACTCAGACTGACACTAACACTACTCAGACTAATAACACTGACACTACTCAGACTGACACTAACACTACTCAGGCTAATAACACACACTACTCAGACTGACACTAACACTACTCAGACTAATAACACTGACACTACTCAGACTGACACTAACACTACTCAGACTAATAACACTGACACTACTCAGACTGACACTAACACTACTCAGACTAATAACACTAACACTACTCAGACTAATGACACTACTCAGACTGACACTAACACTACTCAGACTAATGACACTACTCAGACTGACACTAACACTACTCAGGCTAATAACACTGACACTACTCAGACTAATAACACTACTCAGACTGACACTAACACTACTCAGGCTAATAACACACACTACTCAGACTGACACTAACACTACTCAGGCTAATAACACTGACACTACTCAGACTAATAACACTGACACTACTCAGACTGACACTAACACTACTCAGACTAATAACACTGACACTACTCAGACTAATAACACTACTCAGACTGACACTAACACTACTCAGACTAATAACACTACTCAGACTAACACTAACACTACTCAGACTAATAACACTGACACTACTCAGACTGACACTAACACTACTCAGACTAATAACACTGACACTACTCAGACTAACACTAACACTACTCAGACTAATAACACTGACACTACTCAGACTGACACTAACACTACTCAGACTAATAACACTACTCAGACTGACACTAACACTACTCAGACTCATAACACTTACACTACTCAGACTGACACTAACACTACTCAGACTAATGACACTGACACTACTCAGACTGACACTAACACTACTCAGACTAATAACACTACTCAGACTGACACTAACACTACTCAGACTAATAACACTGACACTACTCAGACTGACACTAACACTACTCAGACTAATAACACTACTCAGACTGACACTAACACTACTCAGACTCATAACACTTACACTACTCAGACTGACACTACCACTACTCAGACTGACACTAACACTAATCAGACTAATAACACTGACACTACTCAGACTGACACTAACACTACTCAGACTAATAACACTGACACTACTCAGACTGACACTAACACTACTCAGACTAATAACACTGACACTACTCAGACTGACACTAACACTACTCAGGCTAATAACACACACTACTCAGACTGACACTAACACTACTCAGGCTAATAACACTGACACTACTCAGACTGACACTAACACTACTCAGGCTAATAACACACACTACTCAGACTGACACTAACACTACTCAGGCTAATAACACACACTACTCAGACTGACACTAACACTAACTCAGACTAATAACACTGACAGACTCAGATGACACTGACACTACTCAGGCTAATAACACACACTACTCAGACTGACACTAACACTACTCAGGCTAATAACACACACTACTCAGACTGACACTAACACTACTCAGACTAATAACACTGACACTACTCAGACTGACACTAACACTACTCAGACTAATAACACTGACACTACTCAGACTGACACTTACACTACTCAGACTAATAAGGGCACTCAGCACACGGCTGGTGGAAACTCTTTCCCATTTCCTCGGTCTCTCTCTCTCATTTCTCTGTTTTGCGTGGCCGGCCGCTCCCCTGAGTCTTGTTCCTAGCGGTTGGTGGGAAGCTCCGTGCATAGTTCAGTTCTTTATTGTTTTGCCACAGGAAAATTAAAATCCCTCATTTACATCAATATGAAAAAATGCATTCCTCTGTGGACTGGCTGTTCGTACCTCCACATGTGTCCAGTAATGAAGATCATAACTCACTGGACATGGCATTAAATATGGGGTGAATGAATGCATAACTGAGATGACAGCACTTATGAGTGCACTGTATAATGAAGTCTGTGTTCTGTGTGCATTTCTGCAAAGAGCTGGGCTCATTTTTACCAGTCTCCATCAGGCCCAGTGCAGCGTCACAGAGCTGCTGCAGTGATCCATGTCTTTAAACTGTTATCAGGCCTGTAAAGTAAAGCTGTCTGTGTATCGTCATTTTCCATCTAACTGCAAACAGCAGGCACAGCTATACATGACGGATTATTTCAGCTGAAAGCTGTGCTGAAGGAAAAAGGCTCTGAGTAAAACAAAAGGAGGGCGTCTCACTGAGAATCTTTGAACCATTATGGGTACTGTATTAAACCCAACATGGTGGTCACAGATGGTGTCTGATGTGAAATGGTTCAGTTACAGACTGTGCTCTGCCATGCAGCACCTGCCCTATTGCCCCCAATGGGCACAATATTAAGGACATATGACCAATCAGAAACGAGTACAGTTGTGACATCACGTATGGCTAAGCAAAGACAAAAATAATATACTATATAACTGCAAGTGTGGATTAAAAGAAATCGTAATATGAATCAGTTAAAATACCACATTTTTAAGAGGCATCTGCCAAAATTAAAGGCCTGATTACAGTTTGATATTTAAACTTTTTTTTTAGGAATATGACACATATGAAATGTATTTTGGAGGTACATTTTATATTTTTTATGTGGACTGTATTTTGTTGGGAAATGGGAATGACTGGCTCTGTGGTAATGTTCATCTCCTGTGGGGGGTGCAGGCTGGGTGGGGGGGGGTGCAGCCATTCACTCCTCACACCTACACACTCTTTATTATAGCTCAGCCCCAGAGACGTCCCCCTGAAGTGTCCTGCCGCTTTCAAAATGGCTGAATTAATGGCTCTGTGCAGCTCTTTGACTGGCCGCATAAAATGGAAAACCTCATCAGGGTGAGAGTTTCCCCTGGAACACCCATTTTCAGAGAAATACATCTCAAATATTTGACAGTGAAAAACCATCAACTCTCTTTTTGTGACTTTCATTGAATTAACTCATAAGATTGGAGTGTGGCATTATGGGACCATTAGCAAAGTTAATGCATCATATCTGCAGTTGCTCCCCTTCCAGAGCTTTGTTCTAATTTTGAAATTATGTAACATTTTCAAAGGACATTTCCTTATCTCACAGACTGCTTGACTTTAGATTCGCTGGTATCTGTGGAAAGTCTGAGTCAGGCCAAAATGAAGCTCCGTTTTGGTGGCTGTCCTGTTCCCCAAATCATTCAACATGACTCAGCATTCATCTGAGGTCCTGTCTGCCTTAATTAACCTGCAGAACACACGCCCACTCCTTTGGGATGTGGGATAGGTACTAAAATATCCATTAAAAACATATCACATGAAAGACCTGCTCTCTATCTCCAGTTGGATACCAAAGTTCACTCGCAGCCATGGTTACTACTTCAGTTACAGACTGCTAAATGCATGAATTTATTCCTCATGCTGTTTGAATCTTTTTTTTAATGGGATTGGTGATTTGCTGACTTTCTGCTGATATTGACAGGAAAAATAATTATTTTTCTAAAAGATAGCACCTATGATTCATTCTGCAGTAACAAACCCAAAAAATAATACAGTATAGTATAGAGGAGCAGAGCAGTAGCTGTGTAGAGTAGGGGAACAGGAGCAGTGTGTGTGTAGAGTTGGGGAACAGGAGCAGTATGTGTGTAGAGTAGGGGAACAGGAGCAGTAGCTGTTCAGAGTAGCAGAACAGGAGCAGTGTGTGTATAGAGTAGGAGAACAGGAGCAGTAGCTGTTCAGAGTAGCAGAACAGGAGCAGTGTGTGTGTAGAGTAGGGGAACAGGAGCAGTAGCTGTGTGGAGTAGGAGAACAGGAGCAGTAGCTGTGTAGAGTAGGAGAACAGGAGCAGTAGCTGTGTAGAGTAGGAGAACAGGAGCAGTAGCTGTTTAGAGTAGGAGAACAGGAGCAGTAGCTGTTTGGAGTAGGAGAACAGGAGCAGTAGCTGAGTGGAGTAGGAGAACAGGAGCAGTAGCTGTGTGGAGTAGGAGAACAGGAGCAGTAGCTGAGTGGGGGAACAGGAGCAGTGTGTGTGTAGAGTAGGGGAACAGGAGCAGTAGCTGAGTGGAGTAGGAGAAGAGGAGCAGTAGCTGTGTGGAGTAGCAGAACAGGAGCAGTAGCTGTGTGGAGTAGGAGAACAGGAGCAGTAGCTGAGTGGAGGGGGGGAACAGGAGCAGTGTGTGTGTAGAGCAGGAGAACAGGAGCAGTGTGTGTGTAGAGCAGGAGAACAGGAGCAGTGTGTGTGTAGAGTAGGGAAACAGGAGCAGTAGCTGTGTAGAGTAGCAGAACAGGAGCAGTGTGTGTGTAGAGTAGCAGAACAGGAGCAGTAGCTGTGTGGAGTAGGAGAACAGGAGCAGTAGCTGAGTGGAGTGGGGAACAGGAGCAGTGTGTGTGTAGAGTAGGGGAACAGGAGCAGTAGCTGAGTGGAGTGGGGGAACAGGAGCAGTGTGTGTGTAGAGTAGGGGAACAGGAGCAGTAGCTGTGTAGAGTAGCAGAACAGGAGCAGTAGCTGTGTAGAGTAGCAGAACAGGAGCAGTAGCTGTGTGGAGTAGGAGGGGAACAGGAGCAGTAGCTGAGTGGAGGGGGGGAACAGGAGCAGTGTGTGTGTAGAGTAGGGAAACAGGAGCAGTAGCTGTGTAGAGTAGCAGAACAGGAGCAGTAGCTGTGTAGAGTAGCAGAACAGGAGCAGTAGCTGTGTGGAGTAGGAGAACAGGAGCAGTAGCTGAGTGGAGGGGGGGAACAGGAGCAGTGTGTGTGTAGAGTAGGGGAACAGGAGCAGTAGCTGAGTGGAGTGGGGGAACAGGAGCAGTGTGTGTGTAGAGTAGGGGAACAGGAGCAGTGTGTGTGTAGAGTAGCAGAACAGGAGCAGTAGCTGTGTAGAGTAGGAGAACAGGAGCAGTAGCTGTGTAGAGTAGCAGAACAGGAGCAGTAGCTGTGTGGAGTAGGAGAACAGGAGCAGTAGCTGAGTGGAGGGGAACAGGAGCAGTGTGTGTGTAGAGCAGGAGAACAGGAGCAGTGTGTGTGTAGAGTAGGGGAACAGGAGCAGTAGCTGTGTAGAGTAGCAGAACAGGAGCAGTAGCTGTGTGGAGTAGGAGAACAGGAGCAGTAGCTGTGTAGAGTAGCAGAACAGGAGCAGTAGCTGTGTGGAGTAGGAGAACAGGAGCAGTAGCTGTGTAGAGTAGCAGAACAGGAGCAGTAGCTGTGTGGAGTAGGAGAACAGGAGCAGTAGCTGAGTGGAGTAGGAGAACAGGAGCAGTAGCTGAGTGGAGGGGGGGAACAGGAGCAGTGTGTGTGTAGAGCAGGAGAACAGGAGCAGTGTGTGTGTAGAGTAGGGGAACAGGAGCAGTAGCTGTGTAGAGTAGCAGAACAGGAGCAGTAGCTGTGTGGAGTAGGAGAACAGGAGCAGTAGCTGTGTAGAGTAGAACAGGAGAAGCTGAGTGGGGGGGGAGCAGTGTGTGTGTAGAGCAGGAGAACAGGAGCAGTAGCTGTGTGTAGAGTAGCAGAACAGGAGCAGTAGCTGTGTGTAGGAGAACAGGAGCAGGAGAGTAGCAGAACAGGAGCAGTAGCTGAGTAGGAGGGAACAGGAGCAGTGTGTGTGGAGAGAGTAGAGAACAGGAGCAGTAGTGTGTGTGGAGCTGCAGGAGAACAGGAGCAGTAGCTGTGTAGAGTAGAGAACAGGAGCAGTAGCTGTGTGGAGTAGCAGAACAGGAGCAGTGTGTGTGTAGAGCAGGAGAACAGGAGCAGTGTGTGTGTAGAGTAGGGAACAGGAGCAGTAGCTGTGTAGAGTAGCAGAACAGGAGCAGAAGTAGGAGAACAGGAGCAGGAGAACAGGAGCAGTGTGTAGAGTAGCAGAACAGGAGCAGTAGCTGTGTGGAGGGGGGGAACAGGAGCAGTGTGTGTGTAGAGCAGGAGAACAGGAGCAGTGTGTGTGTAGAGAGTAGGGAACAGGAGCAGTAGCTGAGTGGAGGGGGAACAGGAGCAGTGTGTGTGGAGCAGGAGAACAGGCAGTGTGTGTGTAGAGTAGCAGAACAGGAGCAGTAGCAGTGTGTGTGAGTAGGGAACAGGAGCAGTAGTGTGTGGAGAGCAGGGAACAGGAGCAGTGTGTGTAGAGTAGCAGAACAGGAGCAGTAGCTGTGTAGAGTAGCAGAACAGGAGCAGTAGCTGTGTGGAGTAGGAGAACAGGAGCAGTAGCTGTGTGGAGTAGGAGAACAGGAGCAGTGTGTGTGTAGAGTAGCAGAACAGGAGCAGTAGTGTGTAGAGTAGGGAACAGGAGCAGTGTGTGTAGAGTAGCAGAACAGGAGCAGTAGCTGTGTGGAGTAGGAGAACAGGAGCAGTGTGTGTGTGTGTAGAGTAGAACAGGAGCAGTAGCTGTGTGGAGTAGCAGAACAGGAGCAGTAGCTGTGTAGAGTAGGAGAACAGGAGCAGTAGAACAGGAGCAGTAGCTGAGTGGAGGGGGGGAACAGGAGCAGTGTGTGTGTAGAGTAGGGGAACAGGAGCAGTAGCTGAGTGGAGTAGCAGAACAGGAGCAGTGTGTGTGTAGAGTAGGGGAACAGGAGCAGTGTGTGTGTAGAGTAGGAGAACAGGAGCAGTGTGTGTAGAGTAGGAGAACAGGAGCAGTAGCTGTGTAGAGTAGCAGAACAGGAGCAGTAGCTGTGTGGAGTAGGAGAACAGGAGCAGTAGCTGAGTGGAGGGGGGGAACAGGAGCAGTGTGTGTGTAGAGCAGGAGAACAGGAGCAGTGTGTGTGTAGAGTAGGGGAACAGGAGCAGTAGCTGTGTAGAGTAGCAGAACAGGAGCAGTAGCTGTGTGGAGTAGGAGAACAGGAGCAGTGTGTGTGGAGTAGGAGAACAGGAGCAGTAGCTGTGTAGAGTAGGAGAACAGGAGCAGTAGCTGTGTGGAGTAGGAGAACAGGAGCAGTAGCTGTGTGGAGGGGAGAACAGGAGCAGTGTGTGTGGAGTAGGGGAACAGGAGCAGTAGCTGTGTGGAGTAGGGGAACAGGAGCAGTGTGTGTAGAGCAGGAGAACAGGAGCAGTGTGTGTGTAGAGTAGGGGAACAGGAGCAGTAGCTGTGTAGAGTAGCAGAACAGGAGCAGTAGCTGTGTGGAGTAGGAGAACAGGAGCAGTAGCTGTGTAGAGTAGGAGAACAGGAGCAGTAGCTGAGTGGAGGGGGGGAACAGGAGCAGTGTGTGTGTAGAGCAGGAGAACAGGAGCAGTGTGTGTGTGGAGTAGCAGAACAGGAGCAGTAGCTGAGTGGAGGGGGGGAACAGGAGCAGTGTGTGTGTAGAGCAGGAGAACAGGAGCAGTGTGTGTGTAGAGCAGGAGAACAGGAGCAGTGCTGTGTGGAGTAGGGAACAGGAGCAGTAGCTGAGTGGAGGAGGAGAACAGGAGCAGTGTGTGTGTAGAGCAGGAGAACAGGAGCAGTGTGTGTAGAGCAGGAGAACAGGAGCAGTAGCTGTGTAGAGTAGCAGAACAGGAGCAGTAGCTGTGTGGAGTAGCAGAACAGGAGCAGTAGCAGTAGTGTGGAGTAGGGGGAACAGGAGCAGTGTGTGTGTAGAGTAGGGAACAGGAGCAGTGCTCGGGAGTGTAGAGTAGCAGAACAGGAGCAGTAGCTGTGTGGAGTAGGGAACAGGAGCAGTGTGTGTGTAGAGTAGGAACAGGAGCAGTGTGTGTGTAGAGTAGAACAGGAGCAGTAGCTGTGTGGAGGGGAACAGGAGCAGCAGGAGAACAGGAGCAGTGTGTGTGTAGAGTAGGAGAACAGGAGCAGTAGCTGTGGAGTAGCAGAACAGGAGCAGTAGCTGTGTGGAGAACAGGAGCAGTAGCTGTGTAGCAGAACAGGAGCAGAGAGGACAGAGAACAGGAGCAGTGTAGCTGTGTAGAGTGAACAGGAGCAGTAGCTGTGTGGAGGAGAACAGGAGCAGTAGCTGTGGTGTAGGAGTGGCAGAACAGAACAGGAGCAGTAGTGTGTGGAGTAGGAGAACAGGAGCAGTAGTGTGGAGTAGGAGAACAGGAGCAGTAGCTGTGTGGAGTAGCAGAACAGGAGCAGTAGCTGTGTGGAGTAGGAGAACAGGAGCAGTAGCTGTGTAGAGTAGGAGAACAGGAGCAGTGTGTGTGTAGAGTAGGGAACAGGAGCAGTGTGTGTGTAGAGTAGCAGAACAGGAGCAGTAGCTGTGTGGAGTAGGAGAACAGGAGCAGTGTGTGTGTAGAGTAGCAGAACAGGAGCAGTGTGTGTGTAGAGTAGGGGAACAGGAGCAGTAGCTGTGTGGAGGGGGAACAGGAGCAGTGTGTGTGTAGAGTAGGGGAACAGGAGCAGTGTGTGTGTAGAGCAGAACAGGAGCAGTAGCTGTGTGTGGAGTAGGAGAACAGGAGCAGTGTGTGTGTAGAGTAGCAGAACAGGAGCAGTGTGTGTGTAGAGTAGGGGAACAGGAGCAGTAGCTGTGTGGAGGGGGGGAACAGGAGCAGTGTGTGTGTAGAGTAGGGGAACAGGAGCAGTAGCTGTGTGGAGTAGGAGAACAGGAGCAGTAGCTGTGTGGAGTAGGAGAACAGGAGCAGTAGCTGTGTGGAGTAGCAGAACAGGAGCAGTAGCTGTGTGGAGTAGCAGAACAGGAGCAGTAGCTGTGTAGAGTAGGGGAACAGGAGCAGTAGCTGTGTGGAGTAGCAGAACAGGAGCAGTGTGTGTGTAGAGTAGGGGAACAGGAGCAGTGTGTGTGTAGAGTAGGGGAACAGGAGCAGTAGCTGTGTGGAGTAGGAGAACAGGAGCAGTAGTGTGTGGAGTAGGAGAACAGGAGCAGTAGCTGTGTGGAGTAGCAGAACAGGAGCAGTAGCTGTGTGGAGGGGGGAAAGTTGATTGCTTCTGTAGTTTTTCTGAAACCTCTACAGCAGACAGATTTGAGTGGATTCAAAGGGAATTGAGCGCTGAAGGAGGGGTGGCCAGCTCTCTTTGTACTGAGCCTGATTGGTGATATTTGTATGATAATTCGCTCTCATACTGGCCTGGAGCAGATAGGATTTGATCAATCAATAAAAGCAGCTCTGCACAAAATAAAATATAATTTTATCTTTCATTTTTCTGAAGCTTTCAATTTGATGTAGTAAATGATGATAAATTATTCTGGATTACAGTGAAAAGCAGCACTACCTGTCGAGATACTCACACACTCACACTCACACTCACACACACTCACGCACACACACACATCCACATACACTCGCATTCACACACTCACACACACTCATGCACACACACATATCCACACACACTCGCATTCACATACTCACTCACACGCACACACACACACCTTCACTCACACACTTGTAGTCATTCACACACACACAAAAACACACTCATTATCACACACACACAAACACACTCCTTCATTCACACACACTTGTAGTCACTCACACACAGAAACACACACACACATACACACACTCATTCTCACACACACACTCACGCATCCACACACATACTGAAGCACGCTCACACACTCACACACTCACACATCCACACACTCTCACATGCACTCACTCACTCACACACACACACACACTCATTCTCATATACACACACAAGCATCTGCTCACCCTTATATTTGTTTTTTTTTTTCCAGAGTACAGATGGATAATTCATCCCCAGTCTGCTGTTCTTTGATGTGATTTCCCAGAATGCAGTTCTCCCAATACATTACCATATGGTTTAAATCTAATATCACCAGCCAATGTGTAATATAATACACATATTCATCATCAGTGTGCACCTTCCTGTTTCCTCTTCTCTGCAGAGGCCCTTGTGATTCTGCTTCTGCTTGACTAATTTGCTTGTTCTCTGGGAAGATATTTTTTCTTATCAAAACTATACAGTGGAAAAACCCTGTTAAATCTTATCCATTTTGACAGATCAGAAAACTGTTAATATAAATGAAATTACAGCTTTGTTTTCAGCTAAAATTTTCAAAACCGGGTTGAGTTTTAATGGACAATTTATGTGAAAACTGTTTTTGTTTTTCAACTGCAAAAACGCCCCAGGTGTGGTCACAGGACACACTTTAGGAGGGTGTGGTCACAGTACATATTAGGAGGGAGAGTGTTGAGGCTGTAGGGAGAATGTTGAGGCTGTAGGGAGAATATTGAGGCTGTGGGGAGAGGTTGAGGCTGTGGGGAGAGGGTTGAGGCTGTAGGGAGAGGGTTGAGGCTGTGGGGAGAGTGTTGAGGCTGTAGGGAGAGTGTTGAGGCTGTAGGGAGAGGGTTGAGGCTGTAGGGAGAGGGTTGAGGCTGTAGGGAGAGTGTTGAGGCTGTGGGGAGAGGTTGAGGCTGTAGGGAGAGGGTTGAGGCTGTTGAGGCTGTAGGGAGAGGCTGAGGGAGGGAGAGTGTTGAGGCTGTGAGGCTGGGGGAGAGGGTTGAGGCTGTAGGGAGAGGGTTGAGGTTGAGGCTGTAGGGGAGAGGGTTGAGGCTGTGGGGAGAATGTTGAGGCTGTAGGGGAGAGGTTGAGGGAGAGAGGTTGAGGCTGTAGGGAGAGTGTTGAGGCTGTAGTGAGGGAGAATATTGAGGCTGTAGGGAGAATGTTGAGGCTGTAGGGAGAGTGTTGAGGCTGTGGGGAGAGGGTTGAGGCTGTAGGGAGAGTGTTGAGGCTGTAGGGAGAATATTGAGGCTGTAGGGAGAGGGTTGAGGCTGTAGGGAGAGTGTTGAGGCTGTAGGGAGAATATTGAGGCTGTAGGGAGAGGGTTGAGGCTGTAGGGGGAATACTGAGGCTGTGGGGAGAGTGTTGAGGCTGTAGGGAAAATGTTGAGGCTGTGGGGAGAGGGTTGCCATCTCAGTCTGATGATGCTGAGGTCACAGAGAGGACAAACAATCTGATATTTCAAACATCGCTGTAAAATTCTGCTTATCCCTGTGATTGTGCCGACAGCAGTCTGTTTCTCTTCTGACTTTAGGAGCTCACAGAATGAACACAACTCAGTAATACTGACAACATAGTTTACAAACAGCAACATGGAGGCTTGTTTTCTGCCCCTGCATGTCTCTGTGGATCTGTGCCGGCTGCCTCCATACCTTGTGCATCCTAATTCCAAAAGAATAGAAGATATTTGATAGAAAGTACTGTTTTAGGGTACAGTTTTCAGCAGACAATATTTATCTTAATTTATTCAGAAAGTATGGCTTAATTGATTGATTTACATACAATTTACATACAATGGACTAGATTAGTCTGTGATGTGTGATGATACATAGATAATCAGGAAATGCTAAGCCAATCACATGTACTCTTTGGGTCAGGTGATTTCAGTCAGCCAATAACATTCACCCCTGTGGGTAAACTGGCTTCAGTCAGCCAATTACCTACAGCAGGGGTGTCAAACTGCAGTCCTGCAGTGGTAGCTGGTTTTGGTGTGTTTTAGCACTTAATTGATTAATTAAAATCACTGGTTGGCTAAAGAGTCCACACACCTGGTTTCCAAGGCCTAAAATGGCTGCCAATTAGGAAAGAACAAAAACCCGCAGACACTGCGGCCCTCCAGGACTGGAGTTTGACACCCCTGACCTACAGTCTGCACTTGTACTAGAGTATTAGGCTTACAGTGCTTTGTACTTTACTGAAGCTGTCCAGTTAATATGAGGTGTGTGTGTGTGTGTGTGTGTGTGTGTGTGTGTGTGTGTGTGTGTGTGTGTGTGTGTGTGTGTGTGTGTGTGTGTGTGGGTGTATATATATATATATATATGAGGTATGTATATTTGCATGCAGCAGTGCCCCTGCGAGGGGGACTGGTGCAGTGGTACTGCCTCAACAGCAGTGCCCTATCTGGGAATGAAACCTGCAGCCTCTGAGTTTGGCTCCCAAACCATTACACTACACTACCAGGCTACTACATGCACCATTTCTGCATAACTCAAGTCTTTACAATGAAAGGTTGCTCTGCGGAGGGAGCATTTGTGTGTGTGAGTGTTAGCAACAATAATAAATAAATGAGCATTTCTCATGTGAAGCCCCCCCAGCGCAGTCATGTTTACCATGTAAATTACACCTGTGTTAAAGCATATGCTAACACCCCCCACCACCACTCCTAATCTGTTCGGCTTCAATGCTCTTGGACGGCTTTTTGTAATTCCGTTTCCGCTCCTCGTGCTGATTACTTTTTTATCTGCCAGAGGGGAACCACTGGCTGAGAGACATTTCTGCTGGCGTCGGCAGAATTATGGGCTGAGACCTGTTGAGACTGCTGAAATACGTCTGGAAGCACGGTTCTTTCTTCCCTGTAGTGTTTTTCCTCTGAGGATTGAAGTGGAGACATTCCTACAGACTAGCCATTGGTCAAACCCTGGGCCCCCAGGCAAAACGTGCGGTAAACACAGCTGCCTGTGGCTCAGCTATCCCTGGGGGGGTCCCCTCACCCCCCCCAACCCATCTGGCTCCTGGCCCCACCCCCTCTGCGTATCGACGGGAGTGATTGACAGGCCTGCGGTGCCTCCAGTGGGAGACTGGGGCTGGTGTAATTAGGAAGGCCTGTCAGAGCGCGGGGGGTTTGAGCTAATTAGCGATGCTACATACAGCTCCACGACCGTGGCCGCACAGCGAAACAAACAAGGGAAGAAGAGAGGGGGTGTGAGCGAGGGGAGGGGGAAGGAGGCGGGGGAGAGGGGGTGTTAGCGAGAGGGGGAGGGAGAAGGGGAGAAAGAGGGGATCTGTCTAATTTATTTACCCAGCCATGTCCTGCCACCCCTGGCCTCACAGGCAGAGAGGGCTTCTGCTGTGCCCCTCCTGATGTCCAGCACTCCATCACAGCACAGGTGGCTGTGGGATTGTGGGTAATGTGGTTTGGAAGGGAAAGTGAATTTGCATTTTGCCCTTGATTGGTGTTTGTTTTTGTCCCTGGAGCTGTAGGTGCAGGTCTGACCTGTGAATACTCTGAGCTGGGGCTGCTGTGAGTGGGGTGACACCCCTGCAGACTGCAGGACAGCTGAGCTGCATCTCTGTGGTGATGCCATGCTGTATTAATGTGCTGCGTTTGCTCGGGAGAGCTGCTCGGGCGCAGTGCTGCGTTTTGCTCTTTCGCAGGCCACTAATGCCCTCCGCCTGCATCTGCATGCACACTCTCACACCAAACATGAATCACTTAAGCTGCAGTGGCATGCTGTGTTGCATTACTGCATGCACACTCTCACACCAAACATGAATCACTTAAGCTGCAGTGGCATGCTGTGTTGCATTACTGCATGCACACTCTCACACCAAACATGAATCACTTAAGCTGCAGTGGCATGCTGTGTTGCATTACTGCATGCACACTCTCACACCAAACATGAATCACTTAAGCTGCAGTGGCATGCTGTGTTGCATTACTGCATGCACACTCTCACACCAAACATGAATCACTTAAGCTGTAGTGGCATGCTGTGTTGCATTACTGCATGGTGTCACTGGGCTGCACGGTCTCCCTTACAGTCATACTGCTGGAGCGGCAACTGGGTGGCACGGCGTCAGGGTGTCATGGATACAGGGCGGAACGGCAACTGGGAGGCATAGTGAAAGGGTGGCATGGCAACAGGGTGGCACGGAAATATGGCAGTCGGGTGACATGTTGGCATGGTGACACAGTGACCCAGCTACACAATTCCATTTAGCCAAATTCTAATGGATATGGCACAGTATGGTAAGTGTGGCTACACACATACAGCATGGCTGTGTTGGCACCTGGGGGCTGGTGGGACCCAGCCCGCTGTGTGTGAGGCGCAGGCAGGTGCCAGACATGGCTGTGAAACGAGACCAAGCGTTTGCTGAAGGTCTCAAGAGGCAGCGTGTGAAATCCACACAGACAGAGATGCCGGTCCCGGCGCTGTCTCGGCATGTTTGCACACCTGAGCGGTCAGCTGTGTCCTGATCCACAGCAGCCATGTCAGCTCTTATGAATCACACTTTCATGGAGCCCAACAGTGCACCTTCTCTCCAGGGACAGGCCTGTCACACCCACCCACCCACCCACACAGGGTAAACACCACCTGAGTGTGTCCCTACAGCTGCATGGTGTCATTTCTGTTCTGAACTACAACTCCCAACATGCATTTGAGTTAACCAAGAGCAATTTCCTGCTCACGTCTGCCAAAATGTTCACTGTGTTGCTGGAAGGAGCTGATACAGCAGTGATGTGAGGTTCTTTTCCTGTGTGTTGCTTCCTCATTCTGAAGTCACAGTCTTTGCAGTGCATGTTGTCACAGGGTGTGTTGGCTGAGTGTGACCGGCACTGACTGGGCACACTCCATGTGTGAGTGAATCACATCACAACTGGGCACGCTCCATGTGTGAGTGAGTCACATCCCAACTGGGCACGCTCCATGTGTGAGTGAATCGCATCACAACTGGGCACGCTCCGTGTGTGAGTGAATCGCATCACAACTGGGCACGCTCCGTGTGTGAGTGAGTCACATCCCAACTGGGCACGCTCCGTGTGTGAGTGAGTCACATCTCAACTGGGCACGCTCCATGTGTGAATGAGTCACATCCCAACTGGGCATGCTCTGTTTCATTTTCTTAGCTATAATTTCGACACCAAAATTGTTTTTCTCAATTCAATATGATATTTCTTGTTTTAAGACATCATGTTGAATCTTTTTTTTCCCCACACCATTGACAGCTAAGTTTGCTAATTTTAAACATTTTCTCAGATCATGTATATATCTTTCTCATTCTAAAGTTGCATGTTTTGCAGTGCATGTTGATGCGCTGGCTGTTTGTGTCCTGAAGCTGAATTTTTGGTCTTGCTCACACATTTTTACATTCTCATCTCCGGGTCTGAGTGCCACAAACCCCCCCCCCCCAGTCAGCGTGCCTTTATAGCCTTTCTGTTCTGGCAAATTGCCTTTTTTTAAAAAATGTTCCATTTTTCAGATATTTGCTCCTGCATCAGACTGGGTATGATGACAGTAGGACGCTTTCTCTGCTCATATTCACCTCGTTTCATTAAACTGTGAGCCGCTGCGTCCTTCGCTCACCAATCAGCCCCACACACTTCTGCCTTGGCCTTCACAGCCCCACATCACACATCACCCACTGTGCTGCTGTCTGTGTGCATTTATGTCTGTGTGTGTGTATATGTGGGTAATGTGTATACTGTGTGTGTATAATGTTTATATTGTATGTGTGTGTGTAATGTGTATATTGTTTGTGTGTGTGGTTGTGATGTGTATTGTGTGTTTAATGTGTGTGTAATGCGTATTATGTGTGTGTGTGTGTGTGTAATGTGTGTGTGGGAGCGTGTTGCTTAGCATGTATCAGTCAGGCTCTCAGAGTCATGGTCCGTTGCTGTGTTGTAGCTGTGTGACTCTGTGCTAATTGCAGAGTCATGGTCCGTTGCTGTGTTGCGGCTGTGTGACTCTGTGCTAATTGCAGAGTCATGGCCCGTTGCTGTGTTGCGGCTGTGTGACTCTGTGCTAATTGCAGAGTCATGGCCCGTTGCTGTGTTGCGGCTGTGTGACTCTGTGCTAATTGCAGAGTCATGGCCCGTTGCTGTGTTGCGGCTGTGTGACTCTGTGCTAATTGCAGAGTCATGGCCCGTTGCTGTGTTGCGGCTGTGTGACTCTGTGCTAATTGCAGAGTCATGGCCCGTTGCAGAGTCATGGCCCGTTGCTGTGTTGTGGCTGTGTGACTCTGTGCTAATTGCAGAGTCATGGCCCGTTGCTGTGTTGTGGCTGTGTGACTCTGTGCGAAGTGCAGATGGTGCTGAAAGGGTCAGGCTCGTCCTGTAGCTCACCTGGCGCTCCGCCGGCATCCCGCCCTGGACTTGTGTGTCAGGCTCATTACTGCGGCTGTTTGCAGGTAATCAAACACTCAGACCAGCTGTTTGATATGTTATCCCATTCCCCAGCAGCCAGCACAAACTGCAGCCTCATATAGACAGTTATACGGCTTATATCCGCTGCACACTTGATGATTCTGTGTAAGCGGAATGACCTGTGCCATTATCTCCAGCATCCCACATATTGTGATTCCACACGTCATCTCATTGTGTAAATGCAGTTTGAATTGTGCATTGGCTATTTATTTTGTGCCTAACAGCGCCACTCCCACTGTACAGTTAGCATGTTTTACGCTCCCGAACCGATTAATACGATGAGAGATTTATTTTATCATATCTTTTTATCTGCTACAGAGCTGGCTGTGATGTGACACAGCAAACGGTGGTGGTTGTGGTCTGAAATAACCATCCTTACTGAGCATGTGCAGTGATTTGTGTTTACTGAGCGTGTGCGGTGATTTGTGTTTACTGAGCGTGTGCAGTGATTTGCACTTACTGAGCGTGTGCGGTGATTTGCGCTTACTGAGAATTTGCGGTAGTTTGCTCTTACTGAGCGTGTGCGGTGAATTGCTCTTACTGAGCGCGTGCGGGGATTTGCTGCACAGAGTTAGCTCCTGAATGACTGCTGAACATTGTTCCATGGTTCCACCTGCTAAAAACACCCTGAACCACTGATACAGTGCAGACGTTAGGAATCGCTGCAGCGTGTGTCTGTGGAGCGAAAGTGACCGTGCCCCTAATTCCACTACCGCCGTTTAAATGTGAGCTTCCTGTGTTATTTCTCTATATGTGTCAAGCATCCGGACTTCTTACTGGCCACTCATGAAGAAAAGAAGGAGATAATGTACATTGTCTTATAACAGTCTTCCAATCTCAAGTGCACACTACACTCTGGCTTATCTTATTCTCAGAAGGTGATCCATTGTCATTCATTGGTCTTTTTGATTTTTAATGAACTGGCTGTGATCTAGGAAGGTGTAAAATGTGTGTTTTGTTTATGGTTTCAGGTAAGTTTACATCCCTTCTGTATGCTAGCTTTGAAAATGGGAGCGTATTATGTCATTAATAAATTATGTCAGTAATAAAGTGCACATGTGTATATGCACAGCAGATGCACACACACATGTGCGAGGCAAACACAATCCATATCATTCGCCAGAAAGCCCTCGAGTGGTTAGGCAGTACATCATCATGTTCCATCATAGTGACCCTTTTAGCGGTGCAGCAAAAGTAACTGCTTGTTACATGTGAGTCAAGCATCAATTGGAAAATCAATGCATTATTGGATAGAAGTGAATTTATAGTTCATAGTGCATGTGGCCCAGGCCCGGTGCATTATGGGATAAGAGTGAGTGTATGGTTTGCGGTGTGTGTCTAAGGTCATGTGCATTATGGGATAGGAGTGAGTGTGTTGTTTGCTGTGTGTGGCCAAGGCCAGGTGCATTATGGGATAGGAGTGAGTGTATGGTTTGTGGTGTGTGTGGCCAAGGCCAGGTGCATTATGGGATAGGTGTGAGTGTGCGGTTTGTGGTGTGTGTGGCCAAGGCCAGGTGCATTACGGGATAGGAGTGAGTGTGCAGTTTATGCTGTGTGTGTCCAGAGCTGGTTCTCTGCTCTGCAGGTTAGATAGATTCCATCTGCAGGTGATGCTCCACACATACCTGTATCTGAGTGTGCCGGGCCTTTCATGTTTCAGGTGTTACAAAAAAATCTGCTTCTTGCTTTTTCAAAAGCACGCTTCCTTCCCAACAGACCAGTCAATTTTTCTTTTTTAATCAGAGACTGAACATAGAGTGATTTCTCCAATCATTGAATATTCCAGAAATGTGTGCTCACCAGCCAGTCAGCACTGAAATGAGTCACGTGGGGGGTATTTTTTTGTTTTTGGGGGAGAGGGGGCAATTTTTTTTGAGTGTCCTGGACACTCTCATACCCATATTTCCAATTTCATTTTTTTTTTGTAATCGTACTGTGTAGAAAACAGTGTACACTTTAAGCAGAATTGCGGAAAAATAATCTTCAATTATGACTACTCAAGCGCTAGCACGCCGTGCCGTACAGATTTTTTCAATTATCGTACTGAAAATTGACTTTGGAAAAACCTTTCATGCCTTGCTAAACTTAGATTAATGCAATTGCTGCTCGTTTCCCCGAATACGAGGCTTTTATTTATCTGCTGTGCTCTGGGTACTGGAGGCCATGGTGGGGGCGGGCGCGGGGGGGATGTGAATAGAGAGACAGGAAGGGCTTGGGAGACGTTAGCACAGCAGAGGTAAACAGGCCGAAAGCCTCTTGGCCATGTGAGAGGGACACGTGTGTGACTAACTCCTGCGTATATCTCTCCTCACAAGGCAACCTGGCAACCTCAAATGACCTGTACAAACAGAGAAACCTGAATCACTCCAAAATGGCAACCCACATACTCTCTCACACACACACACACACACACACACTCTCTCTCTCACACACGCACACACACACACTCTCACACACACACACACGCACACACACACTCTCTCTTACACACACACGCACACACTCTGTCACACACACACAAACAAACACACTCTGTCACACACACACTCTCTCACACACACACACTCTCTCTCACTCACACACACACACACACACTCTCTCTCTCTCACACACACACGCACACACACACACACACATGCACACACTCTGTCACACACACACTCTCTCTCACACACACACACACACGCACACATGCACACACTCTGTCACACACACACACACACACACACACTCTCTCTCTCTCACACACACACACACGCACACACTCTCTCTCTGTCACACACACACTCTCTCTCACACACACACACACACACACACACACACACACACACACACACACACACACACACTCTCTCACACACACACACACACACACACACACACAAGCATGGTCTGTAGGGATTGTGCTCTGAAGGTCCTTCAGTTCTTAATTCAATCAAAAGGCTCTTCATCACGAAAGGAAACCTCATTCCGCTGGCTCCAACTGTCTGCATAGAAAAGAGTATTTCAAAAGCATTAAATATTTATGCATTTTCAGAAAGACTACAGATTAATTTGCTGTCAGTTGCATGGAATGTTTTGTTGATGGAGCTCAGAGGTAGGTTATTTTATGTGTGTTTTATATTTATAAAATAACTGTGATATGCATGAGCTGAGCATATGCACAGAGTGGTTCTGTATTCCCTTTGGTACAGGGGTGGGTTTGGCTGGTTTGTCTGTCTCTGTTTTTAATCTTTGACCTTTCAAGAATGTGACCTGTGCTTTCCATAGAAAAAGCTGCGGTTTAGCTGTTTTAATGTTCACACTGTATACTTACGTAAATAAGTATTTATCATTTATTTTTTTTCTTCTCTCACACACTGAAATGGATGGACCAGGCAATACTAACTACCTTCTGTACCACACTGCAATTTGTGCTGAAAAAAAAAAGAAAATTTGAAGGGTTTGCACTTAAGAGATGATTGCAAGTGCAGCTTTACAGAGTCCTGATAAACACAAACACACACACACACACACACACACACACATACACACACACACACACACATACACACACACACACACATACACACACACACACATACACACACATACACTCACACACACGCACACTCACACATGCAAACTGTAGGGACTACTGAACTGCGTTTCCCATAGTTCCACAACCAAATTCCAGAGATAACTAACTCACAGCGTAACTACGTTAAAAGCCATAAAACGTAGGTAATAAAAAGGACCAACACCCCAGAAATCTGGGGCTCTCTCTCAAGCTCTCTCGCTCTGAGTCTCCCTCAGAGACTCTCTCTCGCAACTTGCGTGCTGAACGCACGCATGAAACTCTCTAATCTGGGCCTGGCATGCACACCGCATGCCAAGGAATTCTGTCCCTCGTCTGCCTTGTGTGCAATAACTTCCCCGGTTAAATAGGCCCGCTCAATGCAGCCTAAAAGTTAGCTTCGAACCCCGGTGGTCAGCTACAGGGAACAGAGACGCACAACCAAGAGGCCACGAGACGAGTGGAACCCTGCCGCAGAGAGCCACGCAGCAAACCCAGGAATCCAGAAGAGCGAAGACCTGTAAGTCCCAAGAGGCCAGCAGCCTGCAAAGAGGATCCAGCTTCGTGAACGACGGCACCGAACCCCAGAGAGAACGACCGAGCAACCAACTCAGCGCCCTGGGAAACCAGAGACCGAAACAAAGAAACGCACTGGACCCGTCTAACCAACGGAGAAAACCCGCAACAGTAAGGCTGTAACACTGGGCACAGATAGATAACATAGCTTAGGTACATATTGTTATATTCATAACTGAATGTAATTAACTGTGTTATTTATTTTTCATATCTGTAATCATTCTTGTGTTTGATCACTGTTTAGCTGGCTCTAGCCAGCGCCGCGCAGCGTTAGCAAGCAAATATCTCACTACAAACTAGGTTTTGCATGTGATCTATTTAGCTACTAACTTACGACAACCCGGCATTAGTGATCTGCGATTACATCCATTTTCCACACTGCATGCGCCATTTTCCTGAATCGCTTAGCTTCAGCTAAGTTTCAAAACTCCCACCATCTCTTTTCCTTTGTTCTCCATGAACACGTGTGCATCGCGCACACACCCCAAGGCTGCTTGTGACCCCCCACGTAGGAGAACATTCCTACCACTACACACAAGCCAACGCCCTATACATTCCTGAACCATATGCACATACACACGCACACACACACACACACACACACGCATCGTTTATTGTTACATTGTAATAAATCGTGCTTTGCCGTTTAGTACATGTGTTCAATAAACTTTGTTATATTCTAAGGTTGTGTGTTTATTAATGTTGCATAGATATTGAATGTTTGCCGACCTCTGCAACTCTGAAGAACTCCGAATGCCTTCACTTTTTATCAATCATTAACGTTATTAATTCAGGTAAAACTGAACCAATAGTGTTGTGATTTGATTATGATTAGTTATTGATATTGTAATTTTGATTATAATTATTAATTTAATTATTAGTTGGAATTACGTATTTATAGCTATATAACGAGACTAATATATTTTATGAGACTGATATATAAGACTGATTAACCGTAGTTGCACCATTATTCGTAGAATATGTTGTAGAATTTCCACCACGTAAGTGACGCCCTTTGTTGTGGGGAATATAATAAAGTCTTGCATAACTGGTGCCACACGTGAGGTTTAGATAATTCCTAACACTTTCGGTGTCCTGTGCGAGGAATACTATAACAAATCCCTACAAAACCCTGATGCACACACACACACACATACACACACATGCAAACCCTGATGCACACACACACACACACACACACACACACACACACACAAACCCTGATGCACACACACACACACACACACGCACACTCACACAAACCCTGATGCGCACACACACATACACACACACAAACCCTGATGCGCGCGCACACACACACACACAAACCCTGATGCACACACACATACACACACACACACACACAAACCCTGATGCACACACACCCACACACACACAAACCCTGATGCACACACACACACACACACACAAACCCTGATGCACACACACACACTCACACACATACACTCACACACATGCACACTCACACATGCAAACCCTGATGCACACACACACACACACACACACACACACACTCACATCACACACACACACACATGCAAACCCTGATGCACACACACACACACACACAAACCCTGATGCACACACACACACACACACACACAAACCCTGATGCGCACACACACATACACACACACAAACCCTGATGCACACACACACACACACACACACACACAAACCCTGATGCACACACACACACACACACAAACCCTGATGCACACACACACACACAAACCCTGATGCACACACACACACACACGGCGGTGTAACAGATGGTGACAGAGGGGCTCTCCTGCTCCCAGCAGGTATTCTGCGTGACTCAGTCTGGTGTCTCAGTGATTTTGATGGCCTCATCCGTAGGACCCTTTCTGTCCCTCCCTCCACCACTGTAAATTACTCATAAATAAAAACATTTTAAAAAGTGGCATCTCCTGACACAGTGCCCATCTTACAAGCAGCTGAAGGTGTCTCCTGAGAATATTAAATATAATAATCAGCGCAGATATGCAGGCACAAGGACGTCTTCAGTCCAGGCTGAATAGAGCCGGTCAGAATCGCGCTCCAGCCATGGTCTGAAATTGATGAGGTCAGATAACAGATAAACACTCTGACCTCCAGCGGTTTCTCTGAACCTTTGAGGAATCACCAGCAAAATCAGAAGTGTGCTGGTGCAGAGTGTGACCCAAAGACTCAATTAAAGCATCTATGCGGTTTGCTGAGATTACCTGTGCCACTGTCCTGACTGGTGCCTCTCACCCACCCTCTGTGCTGAGATTACCTGTGCCACTGTCCTGACTGGTGCCTCTCACCCTCTGTGCTGAGATTACCTGTGCCACTGTCCTGACTGGTGCCTCTAACTCTCTGTGCTGAGAATTACCTGTGCCACTGTCCTGACTGGTGCCTCTCACCCCCCTCTGTGCTGAGATTACCTGTGCCACTGTCCTGACTGGTGCCTCTCACCCACCCTCTGTGCTGAGATTACCTGTGCCACTGTCCTGACTGGTGCCTCTAACTCTCTGTGCTGAGATTACCTGTGCCACTGTCCTGAATGGTGCCTCTCACCCACCCTCTGTGCTGAGATTACCTGTGCCACTGTCCTGACTGGTGCCTCTCTCCCACCCTCTGTCCTGAGATTACCTGTGCCACTGTCCTGACTGGTGCCTCTAACTCTCTGTGCTGAGATTACCTGTGCCACTGTCCTGACTGGTGCCTCTCACCCACCCTCTGTGCTGAGATTACCTGTGCCACTGTCCTGACTGGTGCCTCTCACCCACCCTCTGTGCTGAGATTACCTGTGCCACTGTCCTGACTGGTGCCTCTAACTCTCTGTGCTGAGATTACCTGTGCCACTGTCCTGACTGGTGCCTCTCACCCACCCTCTGTGCTGAGATTACCTGTGCCACTGTCCTGACTGGTGCCTCTAACTCTCTGTGCTGAGATTACCTGTGCCACTGTCCTGACTGGTGCCTCTCACCCACCACCCTCTGTGCTCTGTGCTGAGATTACCTGTGCCACTGTCCTGACTGGTGCCTCTCACCCACCCTCTGTGCTGAGATTACCTGTGCCACTGTCCTGACTGGTGCCTCTAACTCTCTGTGCTGAGATTACCTGTGCCACTGTCCTGACTGGTGCCTCTAACTCTCTGTGCTGAGATTACCTGTGCCACTGTCCTGACTGGTGCCTCTAACTCTCTGTGCTGAGATTACCTGTGCCACTGTCCTGACTGGTGCCTCTCACCCACCCTCTGTGCTGAGATTACCTGTGCCACTGTCCTGACTGGTGCCTCTAACTCTCTGTGCTGAGATTACCTGTGCCACTGTCCTGACTGGTGCCTCTAACTCTCTGTGCTGAGATTACCTGTGCCACTGTCCTGACTGGTGCCTCTCACCCACCCTCTGTGCTGAGATTACCTGTGCCACTGTCCTGACTGGTGCCTCTCACCCACCCTCTGTGCTGAGATTACCTGTGCCACTGTCCTGACTGGTGCCTCTCACCCACCCTCTGTGCTGAGATTACCTGTGCCACTGTCCTGACTGGTGCCTCTAACTCTCTGTGCTGAGATTACCTGTGCCACTGTCCTGACTGGTGCCTCTAACTCTCTGTGCTGAGATTACCTGTGCCACTGTCCTGACTGGTGCCTCTAACTCTCTGTGCTGAGATTACCTGTGCCACTGTCCTGACTGGTGCCTCTCACCCTCTGTGCTGAGATTACCTGTGCCACTGTCCTGACTGGTGCCTCTCACCCACCCTCTGTGCTGAGATTACCTGTGCCACTGTCCTGACTGGTGCCTCTAACTCTCTGTGCTGAGATTACCTGTGCCACTGTCCTGGCTGGTGCCTCTAACTCTCTGTGCTGAGATTACCTGTGCCACTGTCCTGACTGGTGCCTCTCACCCTCTGTGCTGAGATTACCTGTGCCACTGTCCTGACTGGTGCCTCTCACCCACCCTCTGTGCTGAGATTACCTGTGCCACTGTCCTGACTGGTGCTCTCTAACTCTCTGTGCTGAGATTACCTGTGCCACTGTCCTGACTGGTGCCTCTCACCCTCTGTGCTGAGATTACCTGTGCCACTGTCCTGACTGGTGCCTCTAACTCTCTGTGCTGAGATTACCTGTGCCACTGTCCTGACTGGTGCCTCTCACCCTCTGTGCTGAGATTACCTGTGCCACTGTCCTGACTGGTGCCTCTCATCCTCTGTGCTGAGATTACCTGTGCCACTGTCCTGACTGGTGCTTCTCACCCACCCTCTGTGCTGAGATTACCTGTGCCACTGTCCTGACTGGTGCCTCTCACCCACCCTCTGTGCTGAGATTACCTGTGCCACTGTCCTGACTGGTGCTTCTCACCCACCCTCTGTGCTGAGATTACCTGTGCCACTGTCCTGACTGGTGCCTCTCACCCACCCTCTGTGCTGAGATTACCTGTGCCACTGTCCTGACTGGTGCCTCTAACTCTCTGTGCTGAGATTACCTGTGCCACTGTCCTGACTGGTGCCTCTCACCCACCCTCTGTGCTGAGATTACCTGTGCCACTGTCCTGACTGGTGCCTCTCACCCACCCTCTGTGCTGAGATTACCTGTGCCACTGTCCTGACTGGTGCCTCTCACCCTCTGTGCTGAGATTACCTGTGCCACTGTCCTGACTGGTGCCTCTCACCCTCTGCTTCCATCACTATGTCACAAACTTTATCAGTTTCCTCTGAGGATCTTAAAACCATGATGTTGAGGTTAAAGTGTAAGTAAACCATTTTCTGTTCAATTTCATTTAGCTTTTCCTTAATGTGACAGCTACTTTAATAGAAATAACAGAAGTTAGGTTGAAGTAATATTTTGCCTGACTCATTCACTCTGGGAGCCTGTGCGTGCGTGCGTGCGTGCGTGCGTGCGTGCGACTCTCATTATGGTTTGGCACCATCCGAACCATGAGACATCAGACCCTCTGATCTCTGTCCCAATGGAGCCACATGCAGTAGATTACCCAACCTTCTTCACAGGACTAACACAGAACTGACCCAAACAAGGTCGCCTTCTTTCAGCTGGGCTGTTTTGCCCTGAGATGGTGGAATAACATCTGAAAGATCAGTGATCCATTTCTGGGTTATTTTCCGCTCGCTCAGCCCACAATAAAATGCTCTCCGTGACGTCAGCCCTGTCAGTGAGATGGGGAGGCTCACCTGGTGGGGTAGTGTGATGATATTCGATCAGGGGAAACCTAACCTTCATTTTTACAGTAAATACATGTGCAACTGCATGGGGAGTTTCAGAGATAAGCTGTAACTAGCCTGTGACAGAGTCAATCAGTGCTTTTAATATGTCACATATGTCATAGTCCATACAGGCCAAAAGGACACACTCTTTGATTCTATATTAACAAACATCTGCATGTACACTGTGTCTGCTTTTAATCAATAACCTGATTCTGCTTCATGGCTCATAAATAATAATGTGCACTTTATGAAATGGATTATGCAAAACCCTTAAAAATACTGCTTATAAATCCACAACCCTCTCTTCAGGTTTTTAAAATTCATGGGAAATGCACATTTAAGGTCTATGAAATAACATAAGTAGCTTTCTTTCCTAGATTGCAGCCATTTATGCAAAAGAAAAACATAAATATGTATTACTGCAGGTTTACTGGGGGGGGCGCAATGTCTGCAGGTTTAACTCCAGTCCTGGAGGGCCGCAGTGTCTGCAGGTTTAACTCCAGTCCTGGAGGGCCGCAGTGTCTGCAGGTTAACTCCAGTCCTGGAGGGCCGCAGTGTCTGCAGGTTAACTCCAGTCCTGGAGGGCCGCAGTGTCTGCAGGTTTAACTCCAGTCCTGGAGGGCCACAGTGTCTGCAGGTTTAACTCCAGTCCTGGAGGGCCACAGTGTCTGCAGGTTTAACTCCAGTGTCTGCAGGTTTAACTCCAGTCCTGGAGGGCTGCACTGTCTGCAGGTTTAACTCCAGTCCTGGAGGGCCGTCCTGGTTTATAGGCTTAGAGCTTTTTCTTCTCCAGTCCCCTGTGACGTCTTTGTCTCCACTCATCAAAACGTTCCGCAGGGAGCCTTTGTGTGCATTGTGGAGTTGCAGTTGGAATCCGTGACCATGTGACAGTGAGCTGAGAGTCCTGGCAGGTGTGCTGCGACGGCAGGTTCAGCCCCTGCGCCCTTTTCATGGTGTACCTGTGTGCTTAGCGGCTCCTAAGGGCCCTTTTCATGGTGTACCTGTGCGCTTAGCGGCTCCTAAGGGCCCTTTTCATGGTGTACCTGTGCGCTTAGCCCTTTTCATGGTGTACCTGTGCGCTAAGGGCTAAGGGCCCTTTTCATGGTGTACCTGTGCGCTTAGCGGCTCCTAAGGGCCCTTTTCATGGTGTACCTGTGCGCTTAGCGGCTCCTAAGGGCCCTTTTCATGGTGTACCTGTGCGCTTAGCGGCTCCTAAGGGCCCTTTTCATGGTGTACTA